>JASANB010000636.1:0-152756 GCA_030248155.1 Sabatieria punctata | reverse complement strand
TTTACAAACCTACTTGCACTTGCCACAGCACGCCTTTCTTAAGGCTAAAACTTGGAATAAGAACCTGTACATTGTACGATCGATGTTTTGTTGTAAAAAGAGTTTGACATTGTCAATAGATACACTGTTATTTCGAACTGATCGCAGATGAAATTGTTCTGAAGGAACCGAGGAAGGTGCATTTTGAAGTTTTTAAACCAATACAGCATCGATTTAAGCTATTCCTTTAGATTTTTTCACATTTTTGAATAATTGAATGTTTGTACAAAAAAACGGTGAAAAAGTTAGAGCATGTGGCAACATTTTATCTCGATTATTGGATTGAAAACCTCTGGTTTTTATAATATTTGCCGCCGGTAGCCAATATTTAAAGTGATTCAAATATTCTGTGTCCAGTAGTTTAGCTTTCTGAACTACTTTTTGAAGCTGCGCCGGCCGATTTCGCACCAAAATAAACAACAGATTTTTAGAAGACCTTCCGGAAAGGTGAAATCTCCTTTCTATGTATATTTTTGGCTAATTTAAAAAGGCGCTGGTTTTACTGCGACCGGTGCGGCGTAAGAAGTAGACATGCGGCCACTGCTTTTATTAAGGCCGGCCAGGTCGTGCCAGCCGGGCGCCGTAGAACAGACGGACAGAAATCTAATTTCATTCACCATCTTGTCTAAGCTTGGCTATGAATATGGGTTTAGAATGCGGCAAAAAGCTGTTTCCATTCAATTCTGCGCTCTAATGATGGCCGTTGGAGTGTCAGTTACAACTGGACTGTTGTTTGTGTTTGTGCTGGCCGCCTAATACTAGACAGAATCCAGGAACACACGTCCTCCGGCCCATTGAGGCTGTCCCGCCCGCCCTGCCACTCCACTCGCCTAATACTTTTACTACTGCTTAGCTTCGCTTTCAGCAGAGCGACTCGGCAGTCAACGGACATCTGAGGACTGTACAGGAGGACCTGCAGACAGAACAGCTGTCCGAGGTAATTAGACATTTGACACTGGAACAATTAATTAATTAAAACACTACTTATTATCTGTTACTGGTGCTGTGCAGTGCATTCCTTATAGATGTGCCCGTTTAAGATTAATGATAATCTGTTTTAGGAAGAACAAAATGCGAGATTGAAGGCGGAGAAGATAAAAATGGCATTGGAGAAAATGAAAGAAGCCAGCATTAAGAAGGTAGGTCGAACCTAAAGAAATATTCTACGTAGAATCTGTTTATCAGTTGGTTTGCAGCTTTACGTCAAAATATTCACGCAGGACGGAGCGAGCAAAAGTCTACTGGTGGACGAGAGATGTACGGTGGCTCATGTCTTGAAACAACTGGCAGAGAAACACCGCACTACTCTAAACGCCGACTTTGCCGTTGTCGAGCAGTACCCCGACTTGTTTATGGGTGCGATGCGATATTAATCTCACTATAGTTTTCTCATTCAAAGCCTAGTGTGTTTAGAGCGAATTTACGAAGACCACGAGCACTTGGTGGAGAATATTCTGATGTGGACGCGCGATTCGCCCAATAAACTGATATTTATGGAGCGACCGGACAAGTACACGGTGTTCGACGAGCCGCAGGATTATCTACTGCCCGAGACCAGCAACGAACGCAACTGCAGAATGGATGTCGGTCGCAAGCAGCAGATGATTGAGGTAGCTGTTTCGCTTTGAAACAACAACTTCTTGTTTTGAACGTACAAACCAAACGTTTTACCAACCAACCGTTTGGTTTGTACGTTCAAACGAAAACCCGTCCTATTCTTGTTTCAATTGTTAGTTGATTTTGACGGTTGATTTTTTTGTATTCTTTTCAAAAGACATTGCTAGCGTCATTGCGTTCTGGGATTTGCAGATTTGAAGAAACGCTTCTTTAAATATTAGAATATTATATAAAATATGTGTTAATGGAGATCTGTGAAGTCTGTCGGTTGTTAAATGCAATTGCGAAATACGGTTAATGCGCTAAGTAAATTCACATTAAGTATCTTATATATTTTACCGTCTGTCAAGACAAGAGTAATTTTTCGTATACTTTCAGTAACTCTAAAGATCAGTTGTTGTATGTTTAAGGAATTCTTTACCACCAGTCACGTGCAACCTCCTGAAATCGAGGGATTCCTGCATCTGAAAGCCGATGGCAAGAAAGCCTGGAAGAAACATTATTTCGTGCTCAGAGCCTCAGGACTGTATTATATTCCCAAAGGAAAATCGAAGGTTAGTTAGTCTCTTAGCCTTTGCAATCTCTGTCATAAGCGTGTTTCGTTGTAGTCTTCGAAGGACCTGGTTTGCCTCATGAACCTGGAAATGATCCAGGTCTACACTTCTTTCGGTTGGAAGAAAAAGTATAAAGCACCCTCCGATTTCGGTTTTGCCTTGAAGGTAGGTACTTACTGTTAGTGAACCCGTCCTGTTTACGTTTCAACGGCTTTTGTCAATGATAACTGTTCATTAAATTTATTTTTAGCACCCGCAAATCCAAGTCAAAGCTTCCAGATTCATCAAGTATTTGTGTGCCGATGATCAAAGCACCTTCTTGCGTTGGATGGTGGGCCTGCGAATTGCTAAAGCACGTGACATCTTTGCGCCACCGATTCGCTGTTTATAATGTGGATTGGTTGCAGAACGGTCGTCAGCTGTACGACAACTACGAGCAGCTGAAGACCTACTTGTGTTCGGACGAAGCCAAAAGTGCCACTGCCAGTATTAGGAGCTCAGCGTCGGCCGAGAATTGCTTCGGAACTCTGAACGGTCATTCGGCCGTTAACGGCACCGACAGCGCCGACTTCTGCAGAGAAACTGTTGTGATCAGGCCACGCTCTGCCGGACTCGGCGATCCTCAGACTGAGGTATCCTTTGACAGTCAGTATATCATGGTACTGGTTAGACTACAAGGTTGCCCTGCCGCTTAAATCGAAGTCTTAGGTCATTCATGTGCAAAAGGGTTTGCGCGGTTGCCTGAAAAGGCCAAACAGAGTGTCCCACGCTAAGTGTTCTACGTCTGATTGTTAGCGGCGCGCCAGTATGTGAACGGAATTCAATCAAACTTAACACAAATATAATGCCAAGAGTAACTTAGATGCTTGAAAATATTTTCGGCAATATCCATTGAAAGACATAAGGTTTATTAAAACTGTAACACGATAAAACTGCCAGTTTTCGCTGTGAGGCACGGAGTCGAGTTCGTTGGCGACTGCCTTATTGCTTGCAGAACTAAAAACCACTTGCCTTTTACAGTCTGACACTTAACGCCGTTTATGGTACTGGCACCGTTTATGGTGCCCCTACGTTTGGGGACTGTGCTAGTAGTACAATATGGTAACACTATCATATGGTACGAAATGACGACGTGAAGTGCCTGACTGTTTTAACCATTTCCCCTCCCCTCTTTCTTTATCACCTTAGCTGAGCAAGCTGACGTTGCAAATCCAGCGTAGCCACAATAGCGCTTGAAAATCCGAGAAATCGCACAGAATTATTTCAGACAAGTGAAACTTACCTTTTAAGATACTGACAAAAAAGCTGAAAGTTGGCACGCAATTTGAAGTTACTCTTTGGAACTATAGTATTTAGCATACATGTAACAGGTCATCCGCCGATGGGGGAGGGGGGTTGGGGGGTCTGAGCCAAAATTTTGGGGGAGGGGGGTGGTCACTAAAAAACGCTCAAAAATCGAGAAAAATCGCAATTTTTTGGCTAAAAATTGCCAAAAATCGCTAATTTGGGCTGAAATACAGCTAAAAAGTGCTGTTTTGCAGGCGATTTTGGAAATTTTTGTGTGTGAAAGTTTAAAAAATTGCAAAAAATTACTCGAAAATTTACTTGCCAGAAAAATCTGAGGGGGGTCGGTGAAATCGTCTCGGGGGGGGTCTGGCCTAAGTCGGGTGGGGGGCCTAAGTTACATGTATGGTATTTAGTATTTTTGTGAAATTTTGTTGAATTCCGTTGACGTAGTGGCGCCGCGCCATAACAAGCAAACGTGGAACACTTAGCGTTTATCTCTTGAAGTTTAACCGATATCGACTCTTCTTTTTGTTATTTCTCTACCTGCTTGAGTGCCAGTCTGTCGATAGAAGAAGAGCTTAGCAAGTTTTCAGGTGAAAGTGCGTCCGCGATCTGCCGACATCAACAACCGCAACAGCAGCAGCAGTAGCAGCAAGCGCAACAGTCGTTCGCTGATTCAGGTCGACTTGCCGACCATCCCGGCGGAGCCCGAGGAGGGCGCTGAGATGGTGGAAAACGGGTACAACAGCCAACAGCAATACTACATCGCCGCTCAGATGCAGCAGACCGAGGTCTGGAGTCCCCGACACGACCTCAACCGAGTCTCGCAGACCAGCAGTGCCACCGAGTCCATGTTGGCGTTCGAGAGCGACTCGCCTATTACGGGAACTATTAAACGACAGCCTCCAGAGAGCATCAGGAGACTGGGACCCTTGGCCATCGCGCAGAACCAGCAGAGGAGACAGTCGACCGAAGGAGGTGCTTCGCTCGGCTCAAGTGGAAAGGTAAAAACACGGTTTTCTGAAACAATTAGGGATGTAAGTGTCGTTGGCGCATTGGAAATCGTTGAAACATGTGCACGACGGGTCAACAACACACTGTCCGCGCCGACTACGCTGCACTGCAATTTACTGGCCGTACAAATAGTTGCTTCAGGATTCCAACGGCGCGCCGGAAGCCGATTCGGACGAGGAAGAATTTCCGCCCCCGCCTCCGCCCCTCGAATTGGGCGTGTCTCCGGTGCCTGCAACCAATGAACCCCCGACGCCCTCTCCTCGCCCTGTCTCTCAACAGTCCTCCAGCTCTGCCTGTTCTCAGCAGAACGGCAGCGCCCGCAAACGCGCACCTCCGCCGCCGCGACGGAGCGAAAACACCAGACTCAGTTGCGCGCCGACGCCGGCGCCGAAACCACGCCCACCAACTTGCTCGGCCGACCGACCGCCTCCTCAGGCGATCGTTCCCGGCGCGGGAGCCGACTTCCAGAGCGAACTGCAACGTGCTATGCAACGGAGGTTACAGAAAATGGAGGCGTTAGAAAACAGTGGCAGGTGATTGGACGAAAAGTGGCGGGAAAATTTGAATTTGGCCATTCCCGAAGACGGTTTTCTCGTGTTCGTTGTATGTACGTACAGTAGTCGAGCGATAGTGTGTTAGTTTGTGCACGCGCGGCCGAAAACTGTCTATTCTCTTCCGTTTCGAATTGTTAGTTTTCCCGCCTTTTCTTTAGTTCAGATGCACTGTGCTACTTTCTTTTCGTTTCTTGCGTTGGTTGTCCAGACAAATCTGACACACAGACCGGTGCGGTGCCATATTGTTCTATGTTCTTTTCTAAGCTGAGAGGAGAGGAGAAGCTTCTCGGCCTGTCAATACGATGACGTTACTGAGTTTTTTCTTTACTGTTTTCGGTTGTTTTTCTTTTCTTTTATCTGTCATTGCCGTTTGCGCAGCGTTTTGCAAGAGCAGATTAACGATGACAAAGTAAATGTGCGGCGGAGTGCGTGAGCTTGCGATTTGGCTAGAAGAGTCCCATTTTGTTGCTCTAAATGGTATTACTGCTACACTACAGTTGTTTGTACAATGTTAAGACTTTAAAGCTTGTATAATTTATAAGGGAGAGTTTGGAATATGCGAGTAAAACTTCGAATTCCGCGAGCTCGATCCATAGGTGTGCTTTGGTCTTGAACCTATTGTGATAGTTATCTCTGTAAATTAATTTAAAGTACGTAGCTTCGCGGTAATGTAACAAGAGTCATGTGTAGGTATCGCAATTTTCGCTAAAACCGTAAAAATCCGCCTATTGCGGCTCAAATACAGCTAAAAGTGTTGTATTACAGGCAACTTTAGTGTCTAAAGTTCTCAAAAATTGCTGGCTGAAAAAATTGTTTGTCACAGAAGTTGGAGGGGGTTGAAAAATAGTCGGTTTCGATTTGGGGTGTGGCCTATGTTGGGTGGAAGACGGACAGACCCCAGTTGGCATGTACTGTAAAAAATAGATAGCTTTTCGCCGATTTTTGGCCGAGTGCCGTCGGTTTGATAGGTAAACAGGTTGCCACTTCTGGTCTTTCAATAGTACACTGTGTAGTGTCGGTTCCGTGTGTAGGTAGATACGTAGAGAGTATGGTGCTGGGAGGTGATACGCAGCAGTTGAATTACTCAAGGAACGAGGACGAGTCTGTGTCTCAACCTTCCACCAGTCAAGCAGTTGTTCCGAATGAACCGGATTCGGTTTTGTCGTTCAGTAGACCTTCGGTGCGTGAGATTGTGCAGATCCTGAAATCGCTCGCCTTTCGTGAGGTCAGTTGGAAAACATTTAATGAGGAGTCAGATTAGTGATGCACTGTATTACGAATACCACTTAAATTTGTGAGTGGTACTTTACGTATAACGTTGAGGACTGAGGTCGTGAACTTTGTCGGCATTCTACCACATAATTAGTTTCGGAACAGTAGGAGTCACTAAATTGTCTTTTTAAGGCCGATTTGTAGTTCTGCCACCCGTGTGGCACTGGCACTTTCGAAATGGCTGCCACCCGATGAATGCCAGTCAGTGGCACTTTCCCAGTCTGGCGAAGTCTAAATTGCGCCGTTCCACCTGGGTGGCAGATTCTGTTTTAAAAGGATACCTAAATATGTACTTGGCTACACTGGGTTATTTTTGTGGTAACCCGTACCCATGCTTATGTGTTTTTCGAAATACTTACCTACGTAGCTACCAAAATACAGTTAAACCTCATAAATAAATGAAGCATCGCTAAATAGCCCAGAAATGCTTGGTTTACTCTTTTTTCCTGTACTTTTGTGCAGTTTTAAACCTCATAAATGGAACAACTCGCTGAATGGAACTTTATCAAATACGTAGAAAGAAAAATGCTGAATTCACTTTGGATTTTATCATTTTTGACTGATATTTTTCATTTTGCGTTCTGTGATTTTAGTGCAGTATTGCAAATTGGTTAGTTTGTGAGGGCTGTGCGGTTGTTTGTGGTTCGAAATCGGTAGAAGCAACTGGCAGTAGTGGATAAATCCAGGCAACCGAAAAGCGGTGATGAAAAGTAGGAAATGCCGTTGCACCAGACGTACACAGCTTGCACGGATGTAATGACTATATTATGCTCCTTTTATTAAGAACTGCTTCCCCAGGAATAACACTATTTTTGTTATAAGTTTAAAAATACCCAAAAATACTCTTACTTGAGTTCAGTCGAGTAGTTTTGGCAATACTTATACGTACTTGTACCCAACAAACGATAATACTTACCGGTACCCATTTTAGGTACGTTTTGTGATAGTTCTAACACAGTAGTGGCAGAAGCCTACAATGTAAATCGGCCTTTACACCCCATAGCAAATTTATATATGCATATAATTTAGCATATCCACGTGGTGGCGACGAGAGACGGTCTGAAGGTGATCGTGGACGACATCGGCATCCAGGCAGTGGCCTACTTGAAAGAGAGTCTCTTCACCCACTTCTTCCTGAGAGACCAACAAGAGGTCGACTTCAGAATCAATCTCAACACTCTCTGTGTACGTACAGTATGTCTGTGTAATGTACGTACAGTGGTGCATGCAATTCAGCAGTGTCTCAACATCTTCGGCTCGGCTGTCAGTGCCAACGCGTCTGTGAAGATGAAGTACAACGGCTACGGAAATCCATTCCAAGTGGCCATGGAGGACGGCGGAGTGCTGACCAAATGCCACATCAAAACCAACGACTCTGAAGAAATCGACGAGGTCATGTTCGAGGTAGAAGATCAGTTGAGCAAAATTATCATACAGGTACTTAACGCCTGCATAACAAAGACCTACACTTAACGCCGTTTATGGTACATGCTGGCACAGTTGGTGTAGTGGTTTAGGCCGCAAAGCCACTGTGCGCGACGTCGTGCGCTCATGCACTCGGCGGAGCAAGTTTCTTGCCGCAAAGAGTTGGTCGTGGCACAAAGCCCCGCCCAGACCACCGAAAGCTGGTGACAGCGAGTAGGTAAATGGGAACCGACTGGATCTGCCATTGCACCGAGAGCCGCTCCCCAAAGCATGCTTGTATTGGAGGAAAAGAAGATCAACGACGTCGGGAGCTGCCTGAGAGACCAGCAATAAGGCCAATACCGGTTTAGGGCAGCTCGCCGGGCGGCCGTTGGGATCTGACAGCACCATGAGTTACCACGCCAGGCGGCTAGGAGTGGCTTGGCAGTGAAAGAAGGGCACAGCGTCCGAGATGACGATTTCAGGGTCGCGAAATGGACCGCGCAAGTTTGATCGTAGGGTCGTGCATCGTACGGCCCCCGCCACATGTGATCGGATCGGTACCGGTACCCAGGCTAGTGGCACCATGACAATATATATATATATATTATATGGTACCCCCACGTTCAGGGACTCTGGTGGTACCATGATGGTGCCAGTACTATTGTACATAGTACCCCTACCTTCGCATTGGTACCATAGCCATGGGTAAGGGTACAATATGGTACCACCACTGTCTCCACTAGCCTAGGTGCCGGGCGTTAAGTGGCAGACTGTACATACTGTATGTACTGCACGTACAGTACGTAGTGCAATGCGCACGAACAGTTTTACAGGTTGCACTGCGGTGCGGAACTGGTGAATTGTTAGAAATGAGAGGTGTGATTTTCAGTCGGAGGGACTGGTGGAAGCGTTCTCCGAACTGGACCAGGCCAGCGATTCGGTCGAGTTGCAGTTGATCGCCGAACCTCAACCGGCTACCTTTCGCGTCACTCTGTTCGGCGACTTCGGACACATCTTCACCGATTTCCCCAACAACTCCGACCTGGTCGAGCGTTTCGAGTTCACAGGCGCACACAAGCACAAGTGCCTATTATATGGCGGCACCAGTACTACAGTAGAGTAGTGTATTTGGCGGTTTCTAGGTACCGACTGAGTTTGGTGAAGCGAATGTTGAAAGCGTTGCACATGTCCAAGAAAGTGTCTCTGCGCACTGACTCACAAGGAGCTCTCTCTACGCAGTTCATGATAGAACTGGAGGACGGAGAGACGGTGTTTGTGGAGTTTTTCGTACGTTCTCTTGTCTACTTTTTATCCCCTTTTTTCTTCTCTGCATGTCTTCTTTTTCTTCTATAGATGACTCCAGACTCGGAAGAGTACGGCGAATTGGACCAGCTTGACGGTGAATAAGTTAATCATTTCTCATTTGTCCATGTGCCTGCTACTTGTGTATTCAATTCAATTTGTAAAAAGAAATCGTAATGTTGTCAAACTGCCGCGCGGTGTTGATTCAAGAAACTTTGCGTCAGTACATAGATAACATTGGCAACATTGGCAGGCTAAAGTCAAATCGTTTTGTTTGGGCTGCAATACAATACGTATCGTGCAACCGCAAAAGGGCAGTCATGTCAATCAAGTCTCGGGCGAAATCAGGTCACTTTAATTTTAATCTACTAAAACTTGTAATATCTCTTCATTTATGCCCGGATTGCCTTTTAAACGCGCACAACAACAAGGTAACAAAGTGTGCGAACATACGAACGAATAAGTGAAACACCAATTAAAAGGTGAAAAATGAAAACCAGTACCAACTTCAGGAAACCGGTTCGTTCAGCCTCCTTGCAGGTTCAAGTACCGGTTCAGTTTAGCGGCCAGCCAAGGCACTCTGTCAGCCAATTGACCGATGTGCTCCCACTCCATCTCATCCCGACTCGGCAGCTCCAAGTCTTCATCTTCATAGATTTCGTCCAAAGACTCCTCACGTTGCTGAACCGTGGCGCCTGGGAACAAGCGAACCCGTCGATTCCAGTGCGACACGTGGATGACGAAGGCAGGGTGTTGCTGAATGACGTGAATGTCTGCCCAGTGTACCTTCACTGCGCCACTCAGCATCACACAGTAGACAGCGACGAAGGGCGCCAACAGCGCAAGACGCAGTCCAAACGACACGTCCATGTCCAGCCACACTTGGCTCACCGAAAACTGAGGCTGCAGCCAGACAGACGGTCTGGGGTCGACGACCAACACCAACTGAGCCGAAAAGGTCAGAACCGCCAGCAACAGACGTAGAGAGCGCTGGTCATCGATTACATCAAGACAGACGAAGTAGGTCCAGAACACCATTACCGGCACGCAGGCCTGAACCATGCTCTGATATATGACGGCTAGCTCGTCCCTTGGGTAGTAGAATTGGTAGGTCTCCGAACACAGCCAAATGCAGGTGTGCAACAGTAACAGCCACAGCGGGAGCGACAGACTTCTGAGACTGTTTGGACACCGGCAATACTCGCTGAACGACACCTCGCTCTCTGTCAGTATGATAGCGGCATTGGGTAGTAAGCCAAACGACAGCACGCATAGCCACGGCCACCACGTGTACTGCAGAGGATCCACACCCCACAGCCACAAAACAAAGTTGCAGACTTGCAAAACTATTTGGGTTAGCAGTACCAGCATGTCTCGGTTGCAACGATCACTATGCAGAAGCAGCTTCAGCAACCAAACTGCTACGAAGAATTAGAATGAGCCTGAAAACTACATACGGACGGTCTCCAATCATACATGTAAAAGTTCATCAGTGGGAGGGTGGTCGGGGAATAGGGATGGGACCGGTATAAAAACACCGTATACCGTAGTATGCTCCAATAAGTGAGAAACTCTTGGTTAAGTTGGAATATGTATAAATCGTGAAGATTATAGTAAATTCTATTAGTGACATAAAACTCAGCACTACAGTAGGTTTTTAGAGCTAGTAGTGAAGACAAACAAACAAACAAACAAACAATGCCAAAATCGTCTGTAAAACAGCACCTTTTATCTCTATTGAGCCTAAATTAGCCAGTTTTGACGATTTTTAGCCAAAAAATTGCGATTTTTTGCCATTTTTGAGCGTTTATAGTGACCAACCCCCTCCGTAGAATTTGGGCTCTCCACCCCGGGCAGGCACCAGACCCCACAAACCCCCTCCCCTTCGGCGGATGACCTGTTACATGTCTAAGAATTATAATAGAGAAGTTGCCAAAAATTGGTGTTTTGGGATCAGAAATAGCAAAAAATGCTGATTTTTCGACAAAAAACTGAATAATTCGAAGCTTAAAAGTATATGGTATTATAAAAATACCATATACCGTATAATACCGTATATCGAAAAATACCGTATAATTTTGGGATTTTGCCAAAAAATAATCGATAATCGATATTTATCGATAAAACTTGTTCATTTATAATTAATTATGATTATTAAAAATGTTAATTTCTGTCTGGCGGTTCCTGATTCCCCCAGGTACGTACACCCAGACATGGGCTAGCATTTCGGTTGAGGGGGGGTAGAATTTTCAATTGCTGAGGGGGTAGGAGCGCCTGAGGGGGGCTGAGCGGGTGGTAAGCCAAAAGGTCCGATTTTTGGCTAAAATCAAGGTTTTTGGGCTTATTTTTAATTAAAGTAAGCTAAAATAAGCTATTCTGAGCTCATTTACACCTAATCCAAGCATATTTTTATCATAATTTTCTATACAAAATTATTCCAAAAATTCCTGAGGGGGGTAGCGGGCGGCTGAGGGGGTAGGTCAGAGCCTGAGGGGCCAACCCCCCCTTAGCCCCCCTTTTCCCATGTCTGCGTACACCTGATCCGAGTAGTGTACGAAAAATCTAACAAATAATAGGTAGATGGTTCAAAATCGAAATTTTTGGCGAAGAATCGCTCAAAATGTCTGTTTGCTCTCAATTATAGCTAGAAAATAGGTTTGTTTACAATAAATAAATTTCAAAAAATTAGCTTGCTCCCAATAAAATCAAAAAGCGTTATAGAAAAACGTCTCAGTGGGTGGGGTCACTATTTCCGTGGGTGGGGTCCTAGTCGGTGAGGGAGGTGTAAATCCCAGGCTCGTCTTCCTACGTGTAATTTGGTCTAACCACAGCTATTTACGGTTTTACCTAACCAGGTTAAGCTGCATTGCGTACCGGAAGTTGGCTTGGCCTGCAACTGCAATCGACATCTATAAGATTTGGATAGGTTTCTCATGATGAATCAGTTACCGTTGTTGGTATGCATAGCGTAGTGTGTAGTGCAATGATACTGTAGGTAACAAAATGTCCTAAAGCAAACAAATTGTTGACGTTCATGAACAGACATTTTACCAAAAATTTGGCTGTAACCTTACTTCTGTTTTTTCATTCGTCCGGTTATAGTATTTTAGTTATAATTTCAGCGTATTACTTGTTTATTTCGAGATATCAAGTCGCACATACGTACATTGTAGGAGTGAGGTTTTCCGTGACCTGTGCGGCTCGTTATCGTTATGAAACATAGCCTTAGGCGGGATTGAACCACTTGACTGCGCCCGAAACTTGTGACGCAATGGGTGAAAGACGGTGATTGATAAACTGGGAGTTAGAACGCATTGCAGAACGTGGATACTGAAGCACGAGACGACGCATGACTGGCTAAACGGGAGATGTGGAAGTAGACTTGGGAGACACAGCTTGGAAGAACAGTAACGAGAGACATGACTGACTTGGTTGCAGTTGTAGCATCTGGTAGAAGAGGAACCAGTAGACACACCTTGCTAGTGAGGTGAAGTGAAGGGCAACCTGTAGATAAGCCTTGCTTGGGAGTTGAAGAGGGAGATGAAGGAGAATTGAGAGAATTGTCGATTGCCTGCTCGGTATGGTAGAACTTGATGGCCTCAGTGGTGACTGAGAGAATGTCGTGGGATTGAGCGGGATCTGATAGATGATGAACCATGTGTTTCTTGACGCGGGACGAAAGGAGGTTTACGAATGCTGCAGGGGCGATACTTTCCGTGCGTGGGAGGAAGGTGAGTAAGCTAGATGTTGAAACTTGAAGTGATTGGCAAGCTTGACTACATCGGGATCTTGATGAAGAAGGGCCAGAGCGATTTGGATCGGCGATTTAGTACGTAGGTTGTATTGTAGTGAGGGTTCCAAAGCAGTAAGAACTGTTTCGAGTGTCTACGCTTGATTGCAGGGAATGAAGTGGAATTGTTGTCGGGTCGGGTCGGTCAAAATAGAAACCCTGCATTTCATTTTTGTTCAGCCGCAGTGTAAACGACCTCTGGACGCTCTCCAAAACCCTAATATCCTTCACTTTAAAAGGATTCCAGACTGGGGTGGCATATTTTGGGCGTAGTGATGTAGTGGTGTACTGTAGGCCGCATAGCCACTGTGCGCGACGTCGTGCGCTCAACCTCTCGGCGCGGCAAGTTTCTTGCCGCAAAGAGTTGGTCGACGGCGCAAAGCTCCACCCCCAGGCCACAAAAAGCTGCTGACAGCGAGTAGGCAAAATGGGAATCGACTGGATCTGCATTGCACCGAAGCCGCTGCACAAAGCATGCCGCGTTGGAGAAGATCTACGATGTCAGAAGCTGTCTGAGAATCCATGCTTGTTTCTTATTAATCGAATTTTCTTTGAATAGGGCTGAATCAATTGCACACCCTGCCGGAACGATTACTGTAACTACCGTCTCCCGGGTTACGGTATTTTTTAAAATCGGGCTGTTCTGCTCGTTTCTTAACGGATTTTAATTTTTAACCGGATTTTCGTTGGAAGAGGAAAAATACAGATGGTACGTATGAACAAGCAGACGAGAGTGACGTTTACAACCTCTGACTGTGCGCCAGCTGCATCTACTGTATGTTGTTGTATGGAAGGGTTGGCCGCCTGACTTCCCAAGCTTGAAGAAGTTGTATAGTGTTCCCGGCTAATAACAACAACAAGCAAACAGTTGGCGTTGGATTGTTGCTGAAATGTCAGACTGATGGATCTAGCCCCGCCCACTTCCGTCACAGAGGCCTGTCGGATATCGATTGACTCCGCTACTGCGTTGGCTCTGCATGCTGCTGTGTGCTGTAACGCTGGATTGCCTGTAGGTTCTGGCCAACGCAGCGTTGTTGTGTTGTTCGGTTGTCTTTTTGAGCGATTGTCTAAACTACGAGTCTAGACCACTCCGGTGAGTTGCTGTTTCTCTAAAGAAAACATCTTTCATCTAACTCTACGATGATCGAGTAGACAAAAGCTATCTAACCAATTCTTTTGTTTTCAGTTCAAGCGTATGATGGACGACGTTTTCGCACCTATTGACAGGTAACTATCTCTTATCAGGAAGCAAAAGCATTGTTCTAGTTGTTGCTACAACATCGCGTGGCGTGGAAGAATAGGAATAGGAACCAGACTGAATAGGAATGAGACTTTACTGATGAAGTAACCGAGCGTGTGTCACCAGTAAAGCCTCATGTCGTTAGCCCTTAGCTGTAGGAAATGCAATTTTTGGTTCAGCTTTTCAAGTATTGGGTATTGGGGGTCTCACGTATTGGGATTGGGGTTTTTCAGGTATTGTTCGCACTCTACTATTATGTAACAGGTTATCCGCTGACCCGGAGACGGTGTTGGGGATCTGTCGCGGGCCGGGGTGGGTCTGACCCAAATTCTGATGCGGTGGCATAGTACTAAAAAAACGCTCAAAAACTGCAAAACTGTACATTAGCTTTTTATTTAGATTTAAGAGTCAAGTTGTCTATTTTAGTTGTTTGCTTTCAGTTTTTCGGATGCCGAATCAGATGCAAAATTCGAAAACGAAGCCGTGATGATGTGGTCCGACGACAAAAAGTACGGTGGTTCTCGTTGAAAATTGGCTCGCACATACTTTAGGCACTTTTTAGGCCGGCTAAAGTGGAAAGCGAAACGAAGATCAGAGTTGGAAACTTGCCGGCCGGTTTAACTGAGGTCAGTCCATCCATCTGTACGCAATACCATACTTAGCAGTTTAGTGACTACGGTTTACGGTATTAAACGTCTGTCATCCTTAGTACAGTATATAAAAAAAATTCGCCCCGTCCCGTCTATTCGTGCATACGCATCTTG
Organism: Sabatieria punctata; assembly: GCA_030248155.1. Lineage (NCBI taxonomy): Eukaryota > Metazoa > Nematoda > Chromadorea > Araeolaimida > Comesomatidae > Sabatieria > Sabatieria punctata. Next base: position 137,916 of record JASANB010000636.1, on the reverse strand, counting down.
TGCTCATCAGCTTGTAAGCCTGAGTTACTGATCTTCACGAACTGGTTGCTAAGTAGTTTAAAAACCAAAGTTATCCTCCCTCAATTCTCTCTAAACTGGCAGTGGATTTTTTTAAACCGCAAATAGGAGCGCAGAACTCGGCAAAGCAGAATTTTTGTGGTCTTTCTTTGGTCGGTCTATGTATTCTCTATAAAGAATGCTCTGTTCTGTTTTAGCGAGGTTTGAGGAATCTGTGTCTCAACTGTGGCAAGGTGAAGAGCGTTCGCATTTGCTCCAGACAGTCTGACGCCGCTGCCTTCGGGTGTTCGCTCTCTTTCTCTTCTTCACTCCTTATTGTTCCTGTTTAGGTTGGTAGAGTTCGAGCAGGGCGCCGACGCTTCTAAGGCTGTCAAGGTGCTGAACGGGTTCGCCATCGGAGACTTGGCACCTCTGACCGCCAGCAAATGGATTGAAAATGGTGCCTGCCACAGCAGAAGGTGATCTTCACTCCTTTCTTTTACATTGATACAGAGCAACTTTACTCATTCCTCTTTCAGACCCAATAATTGACAAAATCGCCTGAAAACAGCACTTTTCAGCTGTATTTCAGCCCTAATTAGCCATACGTTTACGATTTTTAGCCAAAAAATTGCGATTTTTGTGCATTTTTAGTGCCCAAGCACCCCCTAGAATTTGGACACAGACTCACGGCCGGCGTCAGACCCAACCCCCTCCCCCTTCTGCGGATGACCTGTTACATGTATAATATGGTGCCAGTACCAAACGCGTTAAGTGCCAGATTGTATTAGCGGTTTTGACCCCCCAATAAAGGAAAAGTTATTATTTATATTTCTATGTTTCCGCTCGCTATCTATCGCTCTTCATAACTGAAAGAGGTTTATTCCGAAAGACCTACGTACAATGTACATATACGTAGCTGCATAATTCAGTGCGATGGAAGGTGTAGAAACAAGGGAAGATCTGGTTGGAGCGGCAGCGAAATGGGTATACGTGCGAGGATTTCCCGACAGCTACAGTGACGTGAGTTTGCCTTCTACTTTCTCAGACGTTCGTTTGTGGTCATGTACAAAACTTGACCCCTTCAATTTGTGCATTCACTCTAATCTGTTCTCAGTTGTTCCGGATAGAGCAGACGTTTCAGATGGACCTGATGAAGGTGTTTCAGCAGTATGGAGTGGTGCACGACGTGTCTATCCGCGGATCTCCTCAATACGCGTAAGAGCTGCATCTCTTCTGACAGACAGACAGACAGACAGACAGACAGACAGACAGACAGACAGACAGACAGACAGACAGACAGACAGACAGACAGACAGACAGACAGACAGACAGACAGACAGACAGACAGACAGACAGACAGACAGACAGACAGACAGACAGACAGACAGACAGACAGACAGACAGACAGACAGATGGAGGCAGTTTCAGGTTTGTGAAGATGACCGAGGCCAAGGCAGCGCAAGAGGCCATCGTGGCTCTGAATAGAAGAGTGCAGTCCGACGGCTCCTGCTTGGTCGTCCGGCAGTATCGGCCTCAGGGCGGTCGGTATTCTGACAGAAGTGTAAGCTGTACAACTTTCTTCAGATCTTCTTTTTCTGCTCTTTCAGCATGGCAGTCCGGCCTCTGCCGATCAGAACAACCGATTCGACCGATCTGCGTCTGCTCATCGCACTGCTCCCGTAAGTTGGTCTCAGTTTTCTGAGTGGTCTGAACCTTGTGTATCATTGCTCCTGTCTGAAATAGAGATGGCCACATGTCATAGCCGTATCTGCAGGAAGTGGATAATTGTACAGTACAGTTGCACATTACAGGGCGGGAGGAGAGCCAACAGATGGGCTTCCATCGGAGAGGAGTTGTTGTTTCCAAACGGCGTAACCACGGGACTGTAAGAAACGCAAATCGCTTTGTTTAAGTTCCGGATGAGTTAGGTGTTCATTAAATCTTTTCTGACTGTTAGAACTGCTTAGGTATGTCTTGTTTGCGTGTTTGCCATCTCGAGCGATTCCTACCGCGTTCAGTATGTTTTGTTGCGTATCTGCCATGTCGTATGCGTTGTTGTTTGTGTCTGTATAAAGTCTCGAATTCCTACAGCAGAAATATCGTATCCCTTCATAGTACAAGTTTGAAAGCGCCTTCAGGTTGTACTGTTCGTCGTAGAAGTCAGAACCTAGCGAGAACTGATTGATAGTGCCTCAATGTGTTAACAAAATATTGTCAAGAAGCGAAGGCTAAGTACGTATTTAACTTGCTTGAAACCTTCGGAACAGTCCTACCTACTGTACGTATGCTTAATGTATGTAAAAGAGTGGAATGGCAGCTGTGGCGTACAAACGTATAGATGTAACTTCCGTTAATTGATGGTGTCCCATTCCCAAATATGTCTTTAAAGCCGTTGACGCATCAGACAACGCTTTTTAATTACTAAACAGCACAGTGGCGTACCCAGGATTCTGCAAAGGGGTGTAAAATTTTGAAGTTGCCTGGTTGGGCCAGGGCGAGAAAATGTTGCAAAATTAGCCTCCAAAAATGCATTTAAAGGGTCATATCCGATCCGATGTGCCTTACGGCCTCATCCAGACCAATGTGGTCCATTTCTCGACCCCCGTGGTTCGTCATCTCGGACGTTTCCCTTCTATCACTGCCAGCCACTCTAGCCATGCTGTTGGGCGCCAGGTACTAAAAGAGTGCCTGGCGCGTTGACGTCTTGATGATGTCGGCTCCCAACGCCTGCTTGGTGTGAGAGAGGCCCCACGCCAGCAGGCCTAGTCGGTTTCCATGGACATCTCTTGACGTAACGTGGCATGTTTTGGACCGGCTTCGGTGCAACGACAGATCCAGTCGGTTCCCATTTTACCTACTCGCTGTCACCAGGTTTCACTGGGCTGGGTGGGGCTTTGTGCCGACGACCAACTCTTTGCGGCATACATGTAACAGGGGGGGTCTGGGGGGTGTGCCCCCACCCGACTTAGGCCAGACCCCCCAGATGGGGGGACCCCCCTCCCCCCCCCCCCCCCGAGACGATTTCGCCGACCCCCCCTCCGATTTTTCTGGCTAGTAAATTTTTGAGCAAATTTTTACAATTTCAGACACAAAAATTGCCAAAATCGCCTGCAAAACAGCACTTTTTAGCTGTATTTCAGCCCAAATTAGCGATTTTTGGCGATTTTTAGCTCAAAAAGTGCGATTTTTTCGATTTTTAAGCGTTTTTAGTGCCCTACCCCCCTCCCAAAATTTTGGCTCAGACCCTCCCGGCCGGCGCCAGACCCCCCCAACCCCCCTCCCCATCGGCGGATGACCTGTTACATGTATGCTTTGCGGTAAGAAACTTGCCGCGCCGAGAGGATGAGCGCACGACGTCGTGCACAGTGGCTTTGCGGCCTAAACCACTACACCAACTGTGCCGGCTATTTAATGGGTATACTGAACGTAAAATTAACAAAAAAATAACAGTTTTAATAGTTTGAAGAGGGATGGTTGGGCTTCTGCCCAATCACGACGAGAAATTTTCGAAAAATTAGCCTTCAAAAATACATTTAAAACGCATTCTGGAAATAAAACAGGCAGGTACATGTCATAATTTATTCGTTGCTATCATTTTGCCTAATTTTTCCTTCCTTTCCTACCTCCACCACAAAGAGGGGCGTACCCACCCTGCACCGCCCTGGTCTGGTACGCTTCTGAAACAGTAAGTCAAACATCAGTGATTAATAGCAAAATAAGTCGTCAGCCGAAAAGATAACGGGTAATGAGATAGAAACTCACATAGTATTAGAGTGCGAAGAATACCTAAAAAACCCAATACCCCAATACCCAATGGCAATACCAATACCTGAGACCTCCAATACCCCAATACCCAATACCCAATACTTGCGTAGCTGGGCCAAAAATTTCATTTCAGTGGACAGACACATTCTAGTTGTGTACACAAGATTTTTTGATACTGCAATTAAAATTTTTAAGAGGCTGGTTGGGCCGCTGCCCAAGCAGGACTAGAAAATTTTACAAAATTAGCCTTTCAGAGAGCATTTAGAGGCCGGTTTAGGCGTAAAATTAGCAGAAATTAACAGTTTTCGTATTTAATATTTCGTAATTCAGTCGTGTTTCTTGCTTCCGGCAATTTTTTTCCTAACTCGGCCGGAAATTGTGTGCACCACGGCAATAGCCATAGGTACGGTGCTAGTACATTACGGTGACATTAAATGTCACCATTTTAATTACTTAGAAAAGCGCTTAGAAAGCGCTTAGAAAAGCTACACTTTAGCAAATTCTACTAACGTTTAGTTGATTAGGCCGTCCATAAACGATGACATTCCAGAGGGGGAGGGGGGTCGGCTGAAATGCGACGATAGACGATACACCAGGAGGGGGAGGGGTTAGCAAAGAACGACGTCGCTTTTTTCGGAATTCTAGGGAACTTTGATTGTATTATTTTCAATTAACGTACGTTCTGTCGAAGGTTTCTACAATGCGGAAAAGCTTCCCAGAGTAGTTGTAGGGATTTATTCCATTGATTGCGCAGTATGCTAACAAGAAAACATGACAGTTCTGTATGTACTGCACTTTTATCGGGAGGGGGTAAACCGAAAACAACGTCGTCTTAAGGGGAGGGGTCCCCTAGAAAGGACGCAAGGCGATTTTTGGGGGAGGGGGCTCCGAAAAATCGGGATTTTGAGCGATGTCGTTTATGGACGGCTCCTTAACGCGAAAACAGCTTATTAAACCGATTAATCGATCAACTTTTTCGATTTTTTCAGATCAAATTTTCAGGTCAACACCGATTTTTCTCTAATTTTAATTGTCGAAATTAGTATTGGGTATTGGGGGGTAAAAACCCCAATACCCAATACCCAATACCTGGAAAACACCCCAATACACCCAATACCCAACACCCAATACCCAATACCCAATACCAGTTCGCACTCTACATAGTACCAGTACAAAAGATCACTACAATCGTAGTTTCGAGCCGTCATTTCTGTGTGTGCGACAAAATTGGCTGTTCTTCGTAAAACCAGTAAAATGACGATTCCGGAAGATTTTCTATTTGCGAAAAACACCGTAGGGAAGATTTCAATGGTGTGAAACAGAGATTAAATAAGCGTAATAAGTCACTGTGCGGTCATATGCTGCTTGATCGTTAGATTGGCCTATCTCCGCTGTATCAATTTTCCGTTGGCACATGATGCGTAACAGCCGAAATAAAGTGATCGCTCCATCTTATCTAGAACTCTATGGTTTTTAGATTTCTATTTTTTTAGGCGGTGTGGCCTGTGTATCTCCGGATCAATATTTACCCAATATTTACCCGGGCAGATTAATTTACCAGAAATAATACAAAATTTACCCAGCCCATTAGATTTATTTACCGATCGCCAGAGGTCTTAGCAAACAGTAAAAAACGTCGGAACAGCAAAAATTCCAGTTGTTTATGATAATTGTGCGCCATTAGATCAGATGCTAACAAGTTCTACCTCTCTCATTAATGGCTACCCAACAGCGGGAAAACACGTTTAACCAGATGCTAGCTAACTTCTCACAGATTTCTATGTTATGCTATAGACGCCATCAGATGCTAACTGCGCTCAACACCTACAGTGTCCGTCTTCCACCAGTAGCAAGACAGCGCGCTTTCCAACTGATCCGGGAATGCACTCTAAATCCGGCAACGTTTCTTCAACGTTTGCTTTTCTTTTATAACCGGTTGCTTGCTGTATTGGTGCGGTCTGTCCGTTCATTTCAACATTCATACCGTAACCCGGGGTGGCACTTACTGTCTGTCTGTCTCAGTTCGTCGGCAACCTTCTTTTGCTGTATAAACACTTTCGGAATCACCACAGTCCTTTTTGGGGAGAACCGATACAGTACAGAGGAACAGAAAAGCTCAACGTTTGTGTTTGTCTTTTTTTATGTTCTCCATGTGTTTGCATATTTGTGTTAATGTGCTGTTTAGCGACTGCGGATTCTCACTTGTTCAACTATGTTGGTGACTCCAAAAGGTACAATAGACTACACCGTAAATGCTATTCTTAACAATGACGGTCTTTCTTGGTATGCATAGTATGTTCTTGAATAAAATGCGGTTTCGCACTAATTTAGACCAGAGTTATTCACGTCTCGTGGCCCGGCGGATACAAGCAAGCAGCAAGAGTTACCGTTGTGAAACCAGCAAAGAACGCGTTTGCACATTAAAAATGGAAGTGCTGCAATAGGTTAATCCGAATTTGCAGTTTTCTAGGTCAGGTCATGTGTATGTGCTTAAAGAAGACTCTGTTTCATTTCATAGCATTGCAGAAGCCAAAACAATCTGAAATTGCATTTGGACCACTTTGGTACAGACCGCCTAAACAATGGGCTACTTTGATCGGGAGATACCAACGACGCACCTTTTTAGGCAATTCGGTTTCTTCGAGCCGTCGAGCCGTTCGCACCGGCGGTAACGCTGTGGGCGCTGAATTTTGTGCAATTGGCAGAACGTTTTTAGGTAGGTATGGGCGACCATTTGTAATAATTCGCGCTACGACAACGAAAATGTGCTAAAAGGGCCGATAGCATGACCGCATAGGACAATTCAGGCAAAAAACCGCATTCGATTTCATTAAAAATTAGAAAAATGCGATTTAATGACAGTCGCCTGCGAAGGACTTTTCTATGGCGCACTTAGTACCATTTTTATTATGGGCAATATATTTGAATAACTCGCGCTACAAGAAAAAGTTTATGCTAAAGCGGCGATAGCATGACCGGATCAGTGTGGTGCACTTTTTATCTAGGTAACTAGGTAACTAGGTATACCTAGTATTACCTAGTTAATATTCGGGAAAAGTACCTAGATTTACTTTACCTAGTTGTTGGTTACTCTATTTTACCTAGTTTTACTTTACCTAGTTTTAAATCCACATAACTAGGTACTTCTAGGTAAAACAAGTTTACCTAGTTTGATATTTTCAGTTTTACGTGGCTTTTTCAGTCAGCAAAACCGTCAAATTTCCGGCTTTCCCACAATTACAGTGGCCCAGAGACTGAATTTCTGCCTTATTTGATCAATAAAATACAAACATTTACTTTGAAATGTATCAAATTTTGTAAATTTTAACTCCACTAACTTCATCATTGTTCTATTGAACCACAAATAACATTTTGACTTGATTTCGAGCGTTTTAGGTTTACCTAGTATTACCTAGTTTTTCTGGGCTTTACCTAGTATTACTTTACCTAGTTTCTTAGCTGAGAACTTTACCTAGTATTACTTTACCTAGTTTCTTAGGTGACAAGTTTACCTAGTATTACTTTACCTAGTTTCAAATTTTCAAAATGCACCACACTGGACCGGATGCGATAAATTACGCAAAAAAACCGCACTTGATTTCATGAAGAATTAGAGAAATTCGTGTTAAAAACAGTTTTTGTGTGAGCCGCGCAGTTTAGTAATTAGCATTTGGTCGCACGTTTGAAATGGGACTGATTTTCTGTGGCGCGATTTACGAAGATGCAACATACTTGATTGTTTAAAATCTACTAGACGGCCGTGAATATTCGTAACGCAGCTAAATTAATGCGAAAAAGTATGATTACAAGCGTTGCACAAAATAAAATACTGAAATGGGAAAAATTTAGGGTCACAGAAACTTCAACACCGTTTGTGGGGTTAACGACAAACAGCAGAGAGCCAATTCTTGTATCATTCGAAAGCCTGAAGTCTACTGTACTCAGAACCGATTGAAACCCTTTCGCCAAATTAATCGTTTTATCGCAACAATCAAGACCACGAAAAAAGTCCACGAAAAAGCCGATTTTCAGTAGTTAAGAAAGAATCAAATTTGTGGGGACCGCGTCAAACGGCGCTAAGAAAAAGAGTGGTGCTATATTGGTAACAAGTTACGCTGATTTCAAATCCGATTGAAACCAATTTGAATAAACTCTCCTTTCAACAGAAAATGGACGTTGAAAAACGACGAATTCAGTTTTTGAGAAAAAAATGCCCTTTACCGGCTGAATTATGGTTCAAAATGCATCTTTTTCGATAGCTCGTACTCTGTTTCATATAAGTACATCACTTCCTACCATCAATAACCGAACATAAAAAAGAATTTGCGCTTGAAGTTGCGAAAACCGTTTTCGGACCATATTTTGCCCGTATTTTTGCATTTTCTAAACGGCGCAGCCGGACGAAGCGTGCCCATCCCTATTTTAGGCTGTGATTTTCTTCAATATGCTTTGTGCTTTCACTCACATCTCTTCTGGCCAACTCCGAATCGCCATACCGAAATATTATCCCGAGAATCGGCCGATTCACCTGCGGAAATCAATTAAATTGACGATTTCCCTTAAGATTGCAACGATGAATGATTTCAACTCTTGTAGCTGCGTACGTACTTCCCCGATACGCCCTGAGCAGCACTTATATATGTTCTGGCCAACTTTAATTCGCTAAGCCGAAGTATCATCCCGAGAATCGGCCGATTCGGTTGTGGAAATTTAAGACTGACGATTTTCGTTCAGATTGCCCATATTTCCTCGATACACTCTCTCTGCCCTGTATTTTGCAGTTTACCAGCTTAGTTTACCCCCTAAAATACAGTATGTACCCCCTAAATCTGTACCTCTAAATCTGTACCCCCAAAATTTGTACACCCAAAATGGTTTCTCTCCCTGAATTTTTTGCGCCCTGTATTATTCAGGATGCTTTGTTTGCCCCCCCCAAATTTGCCCCCCTTAAATTTCTTACCTCCATTTTTTTAGTCCGAAGTGTTTTGCTGTCTGTATTTTTCGTAGATGCAACAGGGGGTCCGCGGTGTGCCAAAATACAAGGCGCAAAAAATTTCGGACCAAAAATATGGGGGTAAGAATTTTTGGGGGTACAAATTTTAAACGGGTATATTTTGGGGGCAAAGCAAGCACGCGGAAGAATACAGGGTGCAAAAGGCATCCTGAAAAATACAGGGCGGAAGTATTGAAGAAATAAGCAATTTGAAGGGAAATCGTCAGTTTCGGCGTTTTCCACAACCGAGTCACGTCTTGGTCATGGGTAGTTTACGCTATCCCGTGTGTCACTTCGGCTCCGGCATACGTGAGAGAGGTTGTTTGTGGGTTCAAAACCGGTCGAAGCGAATAGAAGTAGCCAACGCAAAGCCCAACCCGGGCCGCTGAAAGCCAGTGACGGTAGCAGGTAAATGGGAACCGAACCGGGGCTGCCGTTGCTCCGAGGACCGAATAGCAGGAAGGGGCAGGGTTGTATGTAGGCAGGGTTGCCCAATTGAAAGGCTCCGAAAAGAGCGCGGGCTGTCCTGAGCTGTTCGAAAGGACAGTGGAACTAACAACCAAAACGAAACAAACAAAACCGAATCGGCCGATTCTCTCCCAGATGGTGCTCGGTTTAGTGAATCGGAGCTGACTGGTACATGTGGTTGGACAGGATGCTCAGGTGCATCGAAGAAGCACCACAGCTGAAATCGTTGCAATCTGAATAAAAATCGACAGTTTAATTGATTTCCTAACTGAATCGGCCGATTCTCGGGATAGTATTTCGGCATGGCGATTCGGAGTTGGCCAGAAGAGCTGTGAGTGAAAGCACAAAGCACATTGAAGAAGTATCACAGCTTGAAGAGTTGAAATCGTTGCAATCTTAAGGGAAATCGTCAATTTAATTGATTTCCGCAGGTGAATCGGCCGATTCTTGGGATAGTATTTCGGCATGGCGATTCGGAGTTGGCCAGAAGAGATGCGAGTGAAAGCACAAAGCATATTGAAGAAAATCACAGCCTAAAAACGTTCTGCCAATTGCACAAAATTCAGCGCCCACAGCGTTACCTGCCGGTGCGAACGGCTCGAACGGCTCGACGGCTCGAAGAAAGCACGTGTCGTCTCAACGCCCCTGAGCGGGCGCGCATTCGCAGTTAGCCCGCGGCGCAGCACAGGGCAGCACAGGTTCGAGCGGCAAATTCAAAACAGCTTGCGCGGCCGACCGCCGCACCTCTGCTCTGCCGTACTGTGCTGTGCTGATTGCTTGCTGCCTTGCCTTGCCTGCTTTGCTACACCTTTCTTTTGTCCACGCGCCGTTGAGACCTGCGCGCTCACCGTTTGCTGATGCTGTGCCCACACAACTTTTGTCTGCCAGCGGACCAATACAGTGCAATGTCACTATTCGAGCGCTCTTTTCTTCTCTCTTCCTTCTCCACATACCAAGCGAGATGGACTTACTCGGTGCTACGTATAGAAACAAGAAGTGATGAGCTCGCCGCAGAATTTCAGATTACCGCACGATCAAAGCTGCAAGCTAATGGTAAGGGACCGGTAAAGAAATGCTGTTCTTGCAGAATCTGAGTTAGGATTATTTTCCGAGAAAAGTCCAACCGGCGGCCGACTGTCCTGGACGCGTGTCGTGTGCTTCAGTGTTGCCAGGTTGGGGGATTCCCCCAAATTTAGGGGGGGCTTTTTCCCATTTAGGAGCAAAATTTTGATTTGGGGGTTAGGGGGAAAGTTTTGGGGATTTTTCATAATTCAGGGGTTTTTAGGGGAGTTCACTTACGCAAACTGCAGTCCTCTCTAGTGGTACCACACCTAAGTTGTTATTTCTCAGACTGTTAGATGCACATATTGTACGTCACGTCTTTTGCAGGCGCAATTATGCTGGTGGCTGTGATTAGTTCATGCCATTTTCGTTTTCTTTCGTTCGGCTTGCTGGAGCGACCATGTATCTTTCTCGTTCTATGCAGGGTGGTGACGTTGGATGCGGTCGAAGTCTCTGCACATAAATGGCGTTCAGATACAGAGCAATCTGTTCCACGCCTTGGCTTGCCTTTGCGAGTTGACTCGCCTCATTCGGTGCGAACAATTTTGATGTCAGTAGTGGATTGTGCTGTTGTCAACACAGTAGTGCTCGCCGAATAGATAAGACTTTCCTGACTTAACTGCTACTGTACGTACTTGTTCCTTGATTGTGTGTATGCAAACGGTGCTGATTCTGGTCGCACTGCGTTGCCTCCCGGCAGAGAATTTCAGCCGGGCCGAGGGTGAAGGAAAAAGCTGTGTAGAGTGCAATAAAAAAGATAGAATTCTTGATTCTGGATTATCATTAAGCTTTGGTGCATTGTTAGAAATGTTTCTTTCTATTGTACTGTAGTACTCGCTCAAGCGATTTTGCATGAATTTTGGGGAATTTTAGCTTTCCCGGGGCCGGGCCAAAGGCGGCCGCGCAGGTCTCTACTACTAGTGTGCAAATGTTGTGTCGTGGGTAATGTACATAGTGGCTCAACAAATTGAATACAGTCATTAACGCCATAGCCGGTTCGCTGACCTACATGCGGCAATACAGCAGTGGAATGTAGCTGAAACGTATTGTAGTATGATATGATATCAAGAGAGCTGTATGGACACACTCTGACTTGTTCCTGTTGTGGCTACGTTTCGTTTTGTTCCTTTTTAGTACGTAGACAGTGGAGATAGCGGCCGGAAGGCAAGTTGAGGTGCCTAAGAAAGGTTTTGGAGTTTTGGTTAAACATTTTTAAAGTTCAAATCCTGGTGCGTCATCGTGTCCCCTGCTTTCGAAAATTGCATGAACGCCGCAGTGCATTTTATCAACACGGCTTCAATTCCATGTGACCGGGGATCGACCTGGAGACGGCCCTACGCGATCAGACTCGTATCAACACTCGCCGGTCGACGTTTTTCGATAAGATTATGAATAGGTCTTTAAGTGTTTGGGACGAACAAGGCGAGCACGCACAGAAAGTGGACCTATTTATTGATTTGATTGCGTGGGTTGGCTGGCTGACTTGGGCATATGTTGCAAGGCTTCGCGCTTAGTCGGCTGCGGGCGCTCGTTTGAATTTGCCGCTTAAATCCGTGCTACCCTGTGCTGCGCCGCTGGCTGGCTGCCTGCGAATGCGCGCCCGCTCAGGGGCGTTGAGACGACGCGTGCTCGAAGAAACCGAATTAACGAACGGCTCGAACGCACGCGTCGTCTCAACGCCCCGGAGCGGGCGCGCATTCGCAGTCAGCAGCCGGCGGCGCAGCACAGGCAGCACAGAATTGAGCGGCAAATTCAAAACAGCCGCGCCGCCGGTTCTCTGCTACCGTTGCCGTTGCACGGGGCCTGCCGGCCGCACTGCACCTCCTTTCTTTGTTCCGCTCTGTTATGTAAGGTTGCTTGCATCCGTGTTGCCACATTGATTTCTTCCCGCCCGCCGTTAGCGCGTTGTACCGGTGCCAATTTCTGTTGCCCAGAAAAAGCGTTCCTAAGTGCCTTGTTCCACGCTCTATTCGCGTTTCTGACTGAATGAGATGAGTCCATTCTGTACTGTAGAAACACGCGATCCGCTTGCTGCAGAACTTCAAGAAATCAGTCTCGAGTGCAAGGTTCTGGATTTTCAACTGTTGTCTTCGAAGTAGGGATGCAAATGGTATAAAAAATACCAAATACCAAATACCAAATAGCAGATGGTATTTTCTATACCAAATAATACCAAATAATTCCAAATAGTTGATAAACAGGTCGCTAGCTGTTTGGAATGAGCGCAAAGTCATACTTTTTGTTTTTTTTTCAGCAAAAATATGTAAGTTTTGCCTCAGTGGAAGAGTTTTTGTTGCATCTAAAAGAAATCTAGTCATGCCGAGAAAGAAAACGAGCAGAATTTGATGTTTTTCACTTACTCGGGAAATGGGCAAGCACGTTGTGACGTTTGCGGTCTAGGCTCGGTCTCGATAAAGGGGCCGTCCATAAATGATGTCGTACCAAAATCCCGATTTTTCGGACCCCCCTTCCCCCAAAATCGCCTTGCATCGTTTCATGGGGGCCCCTCCCGCTTTTTGAGAATTTTCCATGAATGGTTGTTTGTTATAAGCTAAACTTGTCAGAATTCTTTATTGTTTTGTTGCTCAGAAACGGTAAAGAGACGTCTTGTTCTGCGTATCTGCATTGTTAAACTTTTAGTAAATTAGAAATAAGGAGAAAACTCTGAACAGAAGAGCTCTGACATGGTATACAGTCGTAAAATATGCAGAATTTATCGCTTAAAAACTAACTGTTTAGTTATTTAAACTATTTGGTATTATTTGGTATAAAAAATACCAAATACCAAATAATACCAAATACCTAGAAAATACCAAATATGTAATACCGAATAATACCAAATAATACCGGATACCATTTGCATCCCTACTTCGAAGGATCAGCGCCGAGCTCAATGCGACCACGCAGACAGTTCCTGGTTTTCGTGCGTAATTGCTGTCAATTTCTTTGTTCTTCGCGATTGGTAAGCTTTAACCTCAATATACAACCATTTTAATTTATATCTCTCATGCGTCTCTTTCTGAGTTTATACTGATGCACATAAACGTATTTAGGCTTGAACGCTCACGATTCCCTGGAGATGTTCTGCAGTCAGTTGATGCTGGAGCCAGACTTTAGTCGCACTTGGCTATCTGACAGGTCGAGGTGTCCAGAAAGGCGCTTAGTTTGGAAGTGGTACAACAGGTGGCGTCAAGAAAACTTCGGTGATGACGGTGGCTTATTGGAGGAGAAGGTACTTCAAACGCACGGTTATATATTGTATACAATGTATATGCTTCTACTGTACGTAAGATCTATGCTTCTTTTCTGTAAAAAATTAGGTTGAAAATTTCCTGAAAATTTCCGGAAAATATTTTTCCTTTTTGGAACATCGCTACATGGAACATCTCCATGTCCATACATATACATGTAACAGGTCATCCGCTGAAGGGGAGGGGTTGGGGGGTTTGGAGCCGGCTGGGGGGGTCTGAGCCCAAATTTTTGGGAGGGCGGTTGGGCACTAAAAAACGCTCAAAAATCGGCGAAAATCACTAATTTGGGCTGAAATACAGCTAAAAAGTGCTGTCTTTCAGGCGATTTTGGCAATTTTTGTGTCTGAAATTGTAAAAAAACGCAAAAATTTGCTCAAAAAATTACTTTCCAGAAAAATCGGATGGGGGGTCGGAAAAATCGTCTCGGGGGATCCCCATCCGGGGGGGTCTGGACTAAGTCGGATGGGGGCAGACCCCCAGACCCCCTGTCACATGTATGCATCTGTACTGTACTACGTACGTGTAGCGCCAAATTGGGCTGTTGTTTAGATTCTATTTCAACGAGTCAGTCACTATGGGGACCAGTTTACTATTCTGATTGAGAGGAGCGGTCTCGGGGAGCGGGCACGGAAGCGTTGTGGATTGCTGTGGTGACGCCAATCTCTGTTGGCGCGCATCTGAACCTCAAGGAAGCTGGTGAGGTGGTATTTGTCGACTCAACAGGTTCTGTGGATAATGCCGGCAACTGTCTCATGCCACTCACATGCAAATCGAGCGCAGGTCAGTATTCTACGTATATTTATTTTATGCAAGTATTGGGTATGCGTATTTGGGGTCCCAGGTATTGTTCGTACTCTAGTTAATGTTTGTTACAGGCGCCGTTATGCTAGGAACTGTGATCACCTGAGGCCTCGGTCGAGGCGATCGGTCGGTACCTTTCAGTATGGTATCGGATCGGTACCTTATAGTGTACACATATGTAAAAATCGTCGCTGATATGTAAGTACTGGGTTTTTCCGTAAGCAAGCCGATGGGCGTTTATTTAGTTCTGGCACTTTTCACAACTTGAATTCTAATCTCAATAAATGCCCACGGGCGGCTATTTGAAAAACTACTATACATGGTCGTTTATTTCGAAATGGCGACACTGCTCTCTGGCTGAGCGCTGTCTCTCTGTTATTTGAACTTTTTTGGACTGATTTTTTTTTTACAAAAACCGATAGTATCATGTTTGTGTACTAAAACTCATGCATTTAGCCGCGATTTTTTAGGTTTTAGCCCATTTTTCATTATATTTTTTATCTCCTCCAGGACAAAATGTATAATCTGAATAACCGTCGATGGGCTTTTGCATACCTAACTTTTAACTTAGGTAACTAACGCTCTTGCACATGCCTAACTTTTTCACCTTTCTTTCCATTTTATTTGGAAAGGCTTTCCAATCGCACAGGGGCCACTATTTGGGCGTTTATGCGGAAAGACCCGGTACCCGGTCAAAGTTTACTGTATGATTCCAACGTTACAGGAGACGAGCTCCGAGAAGATGTGCTGGAGTCGGTGGCCAACGACTCGGCGATGATAACAGCGATAGTGTGTTGGCTGGCCTCACTCGCTTCAAACAACGCCTGGATTTGTGCAAAAGCCGAGGAAACCAGATCAATTTCATGTTCAGTAGTGGCTGTGCTGTTGTCAGCGCTCGCAGATCGGGTCGTCGAATTCATAAGACTGTACGGGACAGGCCACGTCACGTTCGAATGTTAAAAAACTAGAAAGAGAAAATAATAACTTTGCTGTTACTGTGCGTATTAGTTTGTTAATTATGCGTGTGGGTGTGCAAACGACGTGCTGATTCTGATCGCTTTTGGTGTGCAAATTTTGTTTGGTTAGTCAGTCAGGTTGTGCCGAATTTGAATACAATAATTTACGCCGTAGCCGTTGCGCTGGCCTAGATGTAACAATACATCACTGGAATGCAGCTGAAAGTACAGTACGTTGATAAGGAAAGCGTCCATTTACGGAGGCGTCCAACTTATAGAGGTCCATTTATAGACATTCTACTGTAAACGGATTTTGATGTGGTATCAAGGAGGGCTGCATGCATGGACACTGCTTCCACTATATTCTTGTGGCTTGTTTTATTAGTACGCATAACCGCATAACAGTAGAGGTAGTGGCTGAAGGGGCAGGTCGAGAATCGTCAGAGAGAATTTATGAGTTTTACTTCATTTTCTAACATTTTGGAAGTTCAACAAGTCCAAATCTAACGCTGGTATAAGGTCGCAAGAGGCAGCTTTAAAAAATTGGTCATGAAATTATGAAAAAGTGAGGGAAAGTAAAAGACAAGGAAATTCACTCTTCAAAAAACCCCAAACAGACTCCGATAAGTGTATGGACGGATACTACAAGCACGGTAGCACAGAAAGGTGTTTGGTTGTCGCTTGGCTTGGTTTGGTTTTGGCACATGTCATGTTGCAGGCTCCGTGAGCGATCGGCCGCCTTCGCACGTTTGAATTTGCCGCTCAATTCTGTGCTGCGCCGCGGGCTGCCTGCGAATGCGCGCCCGCTCAGGGGCGTTGAGACGACGCGTGCGGCTCGAACGGCTCGACGGCTCGAAGAAACCGAATTGCCATTTTTTTATTCTTTTATTATTGTTTTTATTCATTACATTTACATTAATTGCTTGCTTTCTTCTACACTTTCCCTTACCATATCATCATCAAAAAGGAATCACGTCCATGATGAAGAAAGAAAGATGAATGAGATAGAACTACTGTAGGACTACCTTATATAGACTACTCTTGAAACTGACTGACTGGTTGGTTCGGTTGGTTTGCTCGCTTGCTAACCGAGAGGAGAAAGAAGACAGATAAAGAAAGAAAGGAAGAAGTATGAAACTCAATTTTAAAGTAAGTTCTTCTTCTAGCTTAGCTACTTTTTTGTTTTTTAGGACCTACCTATTTTTTGTGGCTGTCGTCTCTTCTTTCTTTTACCGCAGATGTGTCGCATGTGGTGGAGTGTTTTTTAAATAATAATCATACATGTAACAGGTCATCCGCCGATGGGGGGAGGGGGGTTGGGGGGTCTGGCGCCGGCCGGGCGGTCTGAACCAATCATACATGTAACAGGGGGGTCTGGGGGGTCTGGCCCCCCCCCGACTTAGGCCGGAACCCCCCCCCCCCCGAGACGATTTCACCGACCCCCCCCCTCCGATCTCCGATTTTCTGGCAAGTAAATTTTCGAGCAAATTTTTGCAATTTTTTACAATTTCACACACAAAAATTGCCAAAATCGCCTGAAAAAGAGCAATTTTTAGCTGTATTTCAGTCCAAATTAGCGATTTTTGGCAATTTTTAGCCAAAAAATAGCGATTTTTTCGATTTTTGAGCGTTTTTTTAGTGCCCACCCCCCTTCCCCAAAATTTTGGCTCAGACCCCCCCGGCCGGCGCCAGACCCCCCAACCCCCCTCCCCCGATTCCGATCCGATTTGCGGGGGGGCCTTACGGCCTGCGATCAGACTCGAGGTCCATTCCGCTACCCCCGTGGTTTCGTCATCTCGGACGTTTCCCTTCTATCACTGCCAGCCACTCTAGCCATGCTGTTGGGCGCCAGGTACTTAGAAAGTCCCTGGCGCGTTGACGTCATGGTGATGTCGGCTCCCAACGTCCGCTAGGTCCGCCCCTGGTGTGAGAGAGGCCCCCGGCCTAGTCGGTTTCCGTGGACAACTCCTGACGTCATTGCTCTTTCTCCAAGTTGGCATGCTGTAGGAGCGGCTTCGGTGCAATGGCAGATCCAGTTGGTTCCCATTTTATCTACTCGCTGTAACCAGCTTTCGGTGGCCTGGGTGGAGCTTTATGCCGACGACCAACTCTTTGCAGCAAGAAACTTGCCGGGCCGAGAGGATGAACCACTACAACCGCTAGGGATGCAGGGGCCGCCGTGACTCAGAGGCAGCAAGCTACCCACTGAGCCAACGACGCGGCCCCCCCCTCCCCCATCGGCGGATGACCTGTTACATGTATGAAACCAATATTTTGGGAGGGGGTAGGGCACCTAAAAACGCTCAAAAATTGAAAAAAATCGCTATTTTTGGGCCAAAAATCGCTAATTGGGGCTGAAATACAGCTAAAAAGTGCTGTTTTGCAGGCGATTTTGGCTGTTTTTGTGTCTGAAATTGTAAAAATTGCAAAAATTTGCTCTAGAATTTACTTGCCAGAAAATCGGAGGGGGGGTCGGCGAAATCTTCTCGGGGGTAGGATTACAATGAAGGCTGAGGTTGCTTGCTTGCTTTTGAGTGCGTGCCTCCTGTTCGACTGAAGAACGTTAAGCTAGGCCAGCCAGTATAGCTAGCGGGTTAGGAGGTGTAGCTGGGGGGGGGGAATCCGGGGATGTCAGAAATGGACTATATATTAATTAATTAACTTCCTTATGACTATACGACTCCGGAACGTGCCCTATACTGATGCGTCCCCTAGGGGTACCTATTTTTATATTTGGAAAGCAAGCCCTCCGGAGCGCGCCCTATACCGATGCGTCCCCTACGGTACTTGGGCAATTTCTGTTTGGGATCGGTTCCTGATTTACCCCCCCCCCTCCAGCCAAACCTGTTCCTAGCTAGCTGCACGTAGATTTCGGTAAAATGTCATAGCAATGTGATGGCGTCGTTCGTGCAGACACAAATCAGAAGGAGGTTTGCCTGCACTGTCTAACTTGAGCGCAATCTGCATCACCCGTCCCATCCACCTTGTCTTTTCTTTCTGATAACCTCACCTCATAATCACGAAAAGTAGCTGCTCCGCAGGATTACCAATTTTCACTTCTCGTTTGAGCTCCATCCATCTATGGTCTGTAGTTACTGACTGTTTCCTGTTTTCAGTTCTCTAATTTGGTGGGCACCGTTTACAAACAAGGCAGTGTACTGTTTGCACCGGACGGGTTCACCTTGTTGAGTCCGGTCGGAAACAAAGTGTCGGTGTTCGATCTGAAGAAGTATATCGGCAGCCGAATAGAATAGAATAGAACTGCTCTCACTGACTGTCATTGCAGCCACAGATCGCAGACGTTGCCGATAGAAGCCAGATTCAACATCAGAGTCATTGCCGTCAGTCCGTCCGGCTCCACCCTAATCATTGTCGATGAAAGTAACGCGTCTTTTCTCTGTCCAGGCAACATTTTCTTCCAAGTTCCAACTTCTCTGACAAAATCTAAACTAATAATTTACTCGATAATTTTACTGTGGTGTTGTTCGTTCAGAACTCCCTCTAAAATGGTTGTTGATTGATGCATTTATAGCATACATGTGCATGGTCGGCGGCTCAGGGAGGGACGGCCAGGTCTCCGTGCGTAGTTGCCTGGATATAGGTGCAAATTTTCGGTGAGAAATTCAAATTTTGGTGGGAAATTTGAATTTTCGCCCAAAATTTTGGCGGGAAATTTGAATTTTGTCCAAAATTTTGACTAAAAATTCAAAAATTTGCGGTAAAAATCAAATTTTCGACAAAAAATTGCCAAAAAATCACGTTTCTGATAGAAACATTGCCAAAAAATCGAAATTTTCAAGGAAAATTTGAAAAAAATTTCGGTTTTGGTGCGTAGTTGCCTGGAGGAAGGGTGCGTAGTTGCGTAGTTGCCAAAATTGATTTCTGTGGCTTAAAAACGCATCTGGAGGCTTTCTAGCAGCCTCTAGCAACGTTTGGTAGATTTTCATTTTCGTCCCCCCCCTGGGCACCCCCCATGCACATGTATGATTTATAGCATACATCGGCCGGAAAAATCCGGAGGGGGTATGGATGGAGACCTCGAGGGGAGTGGTCCCGGAAAAAAGGCCAAAAAACGCCTATTTTGCCTTAAATAAGCGAAAATTTTCTCCCTCCGGGAAGGGGGGTGGGCGAGGGGGGTATGGCCGGCCGAGGGGGTGTTATTGGTCGGCGAGAGGGAGGGGTATTCCTTCCATACAACCCCCGGCCCATGTATGATTTATAGTTTGTCAACAGACAACTGAAGTGCTGGTTTTTAGGAGGTCTGGCCTTTTACGTCAGTCTTATCAGCAAAACCATTCTGCACAGAATTCGCCTCAACAAGCCAATTCGTGATGTGAAGTTCAGTCCGGATGGAAAGTAAAGCTTCTGTTTGCTGCCCAATTTCACCGACGACGGTCTCTAAAATTCTCGTTTATAAACTTCTCTGATCGTCTTTATATTTTTTGTGCAGACAAACGCCACGACGCATTACCGCGTCATTACGACCATGCATGTACTAGGGGTTTGGGGTACCCTCTAGCTAGAGAGGCCAACCCCCGAGACAGTTTAGGGGACCCTCGCCGACCCCAAAAATACAAGTACTAGTAGCGGCTCCAGTACTAATAAACTGGCTCAGAAATCACTAATTTTTAGCTAAAAATTCGCTTGAAACCGAATTTGGCGTCTCCGCTGCTGATATTTAAGATGCAATTTCTGAGAGAATCGACTTTTGCTCCCCAAATTGGTCTGGGTCATCTCGCGGATTTCAATAATTCCTGCATATCTTGGTGACAGATGATGAAAAACCGCGATGCACCAAGTTTGAGCTCGATCGGCCCAGTGGGTCCCCCGGGGGGTCCCGCCAAAGTACCCCTTGTTGAGCGAAAATTCCCGATTTCGAGCTCTTACTTAAAAACCTCATAGCTTGGTCATATTTTGTCTGACAATGAAGATTCATACACCAATCGATTCAGCGGAACGTGTAGATTCTAAAACTGGTATCTAAAATGCGGTTTTGACACTCCGTACCACCGTTTTGGGCGAAAAACGCGGTTTGACACTAAATTTTTGCCTGACCTGCGATAACGTTTAGCCTAATTTGACTACATTATAGTGGCGAGCCAAAGCTGGATTTTTTATATATCATAGGCAACTGAATTGCCAACATACACACAAAAAATCACCAGAATGCTAGGGGGCCGTTCCTTCGAAATTGGCCCTGATAGGCAGGGGCAAAAAATTTTTTTTTCTTGTATTTGCATGAAACTTCTTGTGTAGGGTAAATTTATGCTGCTGATTTCGAAATTAACATTTATTTCGGCAAAATCCGACGTTTTCCTACTGAATTTCCTGGTTTTAAAGCTGATCTGCTCAGTATGTACATGTTGTACTGTTTAGTTATGCAGCCATAAATTTCTAAACTATATGTACAGCATATAAGTAAGTAACAGAGGAGCCTGACTCCACCAACTACATACAAGCACGTGTGTAGCCAAAATCAAAACGGTGATCATGATCCAACCATGGGATAAGAATGTCTGAAGTCGCACTATGGCGAAAATCGGTTATATCCCCGACCCGACTGACTGCGTTACATGTTTTAGTGTAGCCTACTAGGGCTAGGCCGCCTAGCATGTGTGCATATATTTGTCATTGCCGCTTCAGTGTTTTAAATAGCTATCAGAGTCAGCGTATCTTAGCTGTTTTTGCTGTGAGTAGTTTAACGGCCAGCCAGGCGCAAGCAGATAAACAGGCCGAGTGACTGCGTTCTTGCTATTCTAAACTCTATTCTGTAGGCTGGCATTCTCCTCCTTATTCATTCACACTATTAGTACGAGATTGAACCTTTTTTGGCTGTAATTGTGGTCTGGTCTGAACAAATTGGTCTTGTTCTATCATTTTGCGCAAGATAATGACTCGACAAGCAATCCAGGTACTTCTTACATACAATACGAATTTTTCTGTTAGCTATATTTGCCTATTTTTAGCTAGAATTGCTGCTAATTGTTTGTTGCTTTGGGGCTGTTGTAAGCCAAGCAAGGAATGAAATAAAAATTGATAATGAGCTTATGGACTCCATGTTTGAAATATACGGTATCTGCCTCTACCACAAATATTCCCGTTCGAAACAGCAGAGAGACAAGTGTGTCACAGATCAACTGGAAAAGGTGGTCAATCAAAAGCAGCCAATTGTGTTCCTAAAACCCGATCCGCAAAGAACAAATATCTGCTGGAAGAACATAACTGTTGAGCACACAGAGGCAATCTTTGAGTTGTATGGAATCTGCCTTTACTCTTCAAAATTGCAGTCATCAGATGCACAGAAAAACATGTGCGTAGTGAAACGTCTTGTTAGTTTGGATGACTACTCTGTGATAGAGTGGTCATACAATTGCTGGCAAAACGCCACTGAAAGTAATCACTGCTCCTACTACCACTATGTGCATCAAACGTTGCTTATACGCCTTGCTGAGCACCTGATAAGCGTTGAAAGCAGTCTCAATTTCGACCAGAAGTTCACGGATATGGTAAAAAGTACTTGTTTCCAGCCAGTCTACTTAGTTATTAAGAAATTTCACCCAAATGAGCAATATGGTCATAATTTGCTTGTATCAGTTCTGAAGATGCCAGCTGAGGCAAAACAGCTCTGCAGCAAAATTGGTTGTGCATGTCCAGTCGAATCCAGTTTGCCAGGAAATCTGAAAATGGCTGGCAGCTCAAGCAAGCAGAAGAGCAGCGAACAATCCCAAGGTCGGCAAAAAAATTCTGGTAAAGGTAACGCCGAAAGACCGAGAGGTGCCGAGAAGGAGCCTGGGAAAGCAAGTTCTGGAGGCAGTGGAGGAGGTAGTGGAGAAACGGAAGTAACGAAAAGCTTAGCAGAATCCGCACAGTCATCAACTCAATGTCATTTTTCAAGTGCAGAAAATTTGCAGCACAACAAAGAACCAAGTGAATGCGGACAGGGTGACCAGTCAGCCACTGTTCAGCTCTCAGATCTCATGACACCTCTGACTTATGCAGTGCCTGGCGGTGTCCATGGCTTTCAATCACAAAGCTGTGGTGATGCATACATACAGTGAAGCAGACCTAATTATGGCCCGTGGAGATGCCCAGTACTTTGAAGATTGGGGTTCTGCAGAGAGGATTCAGTTTGCGAAGAGTACATCAGTCTGTATGAAGCACTTAAAAGAGTTCGGCATTTGGGACCATCAGCATCCGAACCGCTTTCTCTTTCGTCAAAAGATTGGAGGAAATCAAACAATATGTATGCATGATCGGGAATGTTGATGGCTTGCAAACTCACGCAAACAAGAAGGCAGATAGGTGGCTATCAAGGACTCAAGCGAAAGCACTCTTCCTTATAAAGGGCGCAAGAAGAGCTATCGGAATACGTAAGGGACCGTCATTCTGCATTCATTAACTTTGAATTTCCTGTACTGATTTTAGTAATCAGCAAGCAGCAATGTCTCAAAGTTATATCAGTGTGTGCGTGAAATTGGCCAGTCGTGAACAAGGTCATTTTGAAGAGTGCAAAAAGAAGATGACATATCTACTCTGCTAAAATTCTTTGAATGGCAACTACTGTACGTATATTTGGAAATAATTTTTTGAAAAGAAGAAGAAAGTGGAGTGGGGTGCATAGAAAATAATCAAGTTAGGGGCCGTCCATAAACTATGACGTTCAAAAATTCAGAATTTTGCATCCCCACCCCCCTCCGGACTTCGCGGACGCGTTTCCGCGATTTAGTTGCAGCACATGGTCGCTCAGCTGACTACGGCCGAGCCTGGCGCCGAGTGGAGCATTCTTGGTGTTATTTCTTCGCATTAGCTAGAAGCTGTCTTAGGTTACGATCTTACTATTTGTGTCAATCCTGGGATTTAACCACACAAAACCAGGAAATTCAGTAGGAAAACGTCGGATTTTGCCGAAATAAATGTTAAATTCGAAATCAGCAGCATAAATTTACCCTACACAAGAAGTTTCATGCAAATACAAGAAAAAAAATTTTTTGCCCCTGCCTATCAGGGCCAATTTCGAAGGAACGGCCCCCTAGCATTCTGGTGATTTTTTGTGTGTATGTTGGCAATTCAGTTGCCTATGATATATAAAAAATCCAGCTTTGGCTCGCCACTATAATGTAGTCAAATTAGGCTAAACGTTATCGCAGGTCAGGCAAAAATTTAGTGTCAAAACCGCATTTTAGATACCAGTTTTAGAATCTACACGTTCCGCTGAATCGATTGGTGTATGAATCTTCATTGTCAGACAAAATATGACCAAGCTATGAGGTTTTTAAGTAAGAGCTCGAAATCGGGAATTTTCGCTCAACAAGGGGTACTTTGGCGGGACCCCCCGTGGGACCCACTGGGCCGATCGAGCTCAAACTTGGTGCATCGCGGTTTTTCATCATCTGTCACCAAGATATGCAGGAATTATTGAAATCCGTGAGATGACCCAGACCAATTTGGGGAGGCTCCCTTATGAGAAAGTCGATTCTCTCAGAAATTGCATCTTAAGAGAAATCGGTGTTTTTGGAAGTCGTTTTTGGAGTCGAAAAAATCGTCACAGGGCACCCGATTGGGGGGTCTGACCTAAGTCGGGTGGGGGCAGACCCCGGACCCCCTGTTACATGTATCGTTAAACTCAATTTTCTACCTCTTTTCAAGCATTGTATCGACCGTTTGTTAAGGGTCATTTCGTTTGTGAGCCAGTGGTTTTGACACGGTCCAAACAGCGAGTTTACAAATTCGGTTGTTTATTGGTTATGGTTTCAGGAAGTTTGCAGTGTGTCGTGACAGCGACGTACAGATCTACAGAACTCCGGGTTCCTTTACTCACCAGTACACTCCGCTCTTCCTGGAAAACGTCTACCACCCGTCGCACGACAACACCAATTGCTTGGACTGGAGCGATGACTCCAAGTCGGTTCCCAAACGGCTATCACTTAATTTGAATTTCTCTTTCAGTCTGTTCGTGGTTGGCAGTGCAGACGTGCAGAGCAAGGTCTGCGCCGCTCGGCAGCTCAGGAATGTCTTTATGACCTCACTTGGTGGCCACTCAAGCCCTATCATTGCTTGTTTCTTCGAACGCCACTCCTATGACGTACTGTTTTGACCTTTGTTTTTTAAAAGTCTAAACCGATTTTTCTCTCTCAGTTGTTCACTATCGGGCGCAGAGGGTTCGTAGTTCACTGGGAAGCCAGTTTAGCGCCAGATGAAGTGAAAGCTGGTCAGTTCAAGAAGGCTGATATCGAGGAGCAGAAGGTCAAGCCCCTGCAATACTCGAAGCTTGCAAAGTAGTGAGTGAATGGAGTTATACCTGGATTGATGGGTCTGTAATTCAGATATTCCTTCAACCAAGCTTTGTCGGGAGAGAACGCCGATCTCACTTGTGCTGCCTATCACAAGGACAATCGACTGTTGATAGCTGGCTTCAGTAACGGCGCCTTTGTCTTACACGAAATGCCTGAATTCAATCTCATTCACAGTTTGAGGTGGGTCTGCTATTGCTCTGTCTGTCTGTCTGTCTGTCTGTCTGTCTGTCTGTCTGTCTGTCTGTCTGTCTGTCTGTCTGTCTGTCTGTCTGTCTGTTTGTCTGTGACTGACTGACAGTTTTCTTCTCAGCATAACTGACCAATCGGTGCGCAGTGTGGCAATAAACGCGAGTGGTGATTGGCTGGCAGTGGGTTGTGGAGGCGGTCTGATTGGAGAGTTGTTGGTGTGGGAGTGGCAGAGTGAGTGCTACGTGATGAAGCAGCAGAGTCATTCACAGAGTCTCACTTGTCTTTCCTATTCACCCGACGGCGCTCTGATTGCCACCGGAGCTGAAGACGGAAAAGTGAGTCTGTTTTTTAATTTACTTCCTTTTGAGGAAAGTCAAGGAATTGATAATGTGGTACGGTATTGTTTCTGTACCAGTTTGTCGATCAAGGCCTCTGGTGATAATTTCGATCAAAGAGGTACCTTCTCGAACTGGTGCTGTGCCACTTGAAGTTTAACCGGTAACTGTGGTATCGGAACAATTTGCTTTCTTTCTGGCTTTTGATGGGTGGGTCTGAGGAAATGGTTATTGAAATGTTTTGGGTTCTGTAGTGGGAGTGCCTACGGATGGCTTTTCGTATGAAGAGAAATTGAATTCTAATTCTAAACGGTTGGGTTGTCTTGGTCTAAAGACTGAAAGGAAAGTGGAGGTCTTTACTAGTGAGTCTCGCACACAACACAACACACGCACACACTCAAGCGCACACACATACACAACCACTCGATAACTTGATACTACAAACAGTCACACTGAATCACATATTCCTTCAAGACGTAAAGCTAACTGTATTTGTTCCAGGTAAAAGTGTGGGACATAGGATCGGGATTTTGTCTGGTCACCTTTAGCGAGCACACGGCCAACATCTCTGCTGTCACGTGGACGCAAGCTGGAAAGGCGGTTCTCTCGGCCTCGCTGGACGGCTCCGTTCGCGCCTTCGACTTGAAACGGTTGGTGTCTTCATCTCAGTCAATGATTTGTCAGCTAATATCCTACCGATACTATTATGACAGTTGTTAAAAAAATTTTTGAAGGCCAAAAATGTTTGCTTTTTCAAGAAATTTTTGAAAATTGTCTTAAAGGGGTCCAGCGTGCTAGTGCAGGTACTAACAACAAATTTTCCACTTTGCACCTTAAGTCAGTTAAGAAACTTGTTCGAAAGCGCCAATACAGGTATAAAGACTGCATATAACTGCATAATTTCATCGAAAATTGTCTTTAGAGGAACTTCTAGGTGAAACCTAAGGAAGGATTTCTTAAACAGTCGCTATTAGGTTACTAGTGCAAAAGAAGTATTGTGCAGTGCAGGTTGCTGGATAAAATGTTGGCTGCTTCCAAAGACTTTTTTTTACAAATTGCATGTATGTACGTGAATTTTCCCACTTCTTGCCTTAATTTGCATATTGATTTTAAAAAGTAATTTTGAGCCTTCGAAAAAGCTTTTTCTTTAAAAAAATAGGTTTTTTTATTTTTGACCCTCACAACTGTGACTATCCTCCGTTCTCTTTCAGCTTATTATGTGATACCATACCATTTACAATACATGTAACAGATCAGCTGCCGGAAGTGCGGTTGAGTGTCTCAGTCCGGTCATGGGTCTCAGCCAGAAATCCTGTGTTATAGTACAGGGTTTTCCCAAAAAATGACAACATTTCTTTTTGCTGTCATTTTCGCAATTTTTGACCAAATTGTCTGAAATTTGAAACGTAAGTGCCAAAAAAGTGGGAATTTTATGTGTTAAAATTTGGTGCATCAGGATTGACCCAGTCCTGAGAAATTCAACAATATATAAAATGGAGAAATTTCAATAAAATGTAGAAACGGCATCAAAAATGGAAACTTTCTTTTTGCTGTATCTTCTTTAATTTTCGTCGGAATTGGATGAAATTTTGAATATATGCGCAGAATAACGGGTTGATTTGTAGATCAAAAGTTGGCGCATGAACCCAGCCCAGCTCTTGACATAAAAACTCCTGATCACAATACAACGACAACATTGATTTTCGCGCCCCTTAGCTGTAATGAAGCTCCTGTAAGCGTAATTCAGTCTGTCACCCCAAACATGCTAAGAAATGTTTATGATGCTTATGGGAAACGGTTGCAGCAGTGTATTAACTCAAACGGAAGTCATCTGGATGGTGCTCTTATTCCTTAGTTCTCAGAGTTTGCACGTTCTTCATTTTGCTGCAGTAAAAACGCTGATTTTCTTTAATTTCGAAGTACTAGCGACATGGACTGATTAATGACTGAACTTTTGACCTACAAAATATCTGAGCATATATTCATCCAATTCCGACAAAAATTACAGAAGATACAGCACAAAGAAAAGTTTCCGTTTTTCATGCTGTTTCTACATTTAATTGAAATTTCTCAATTTTGTATATTGTTCAATTTCTCAAGACTGGGTCAATCTTGATGCACCAAATTTTAACACATAAAATTCCCACTTTTTTGGCACTTATATGTCAAATTTCAGACAATTTGGTCAAAAATTGCGAAAATGGCTGCGAAAAGAAATGTTGTCATTTTTTTTTGGGACACCCTGTACTAAAATGGCTCACAACTCGCAGTTTTGTGCCAAAAATCGTGACACAGCCCTAATTTGAAGCTGAAAGTCGCTTTTTCGTTTAGGCAGTTTTAGCGTCTGAAATTATATAAAATGCTCCAAAATTACTTGCCGGAAAAATCGGAGGGCCTGAAAGGAGGGTTGTTCTTCTCAGGTAGTAAAGACAATGAAGAAATTTCTACACAAAGAAACAAACAAACAATGACAAAAGGTTAGACGAGTGGGTGTTATGTATTCGGTTCTAACAAGTAATCTCTCTTCAGTAGCTATCTGAGGGGTCTGGCGCAAGACTTGGGGCAGACTCCAGACCCTCTGTTACATGTGTGCCATTTACGCTTTTTCATACGACTCCAAACAGTCTAATAGTCTCCCGAACCCTCCATCAAACATGTGCACTGTAATAGATTATGTTGAATTTGCTGGTTCAGTGTTAACCAACCAGTATGTCGTTGTGCACGACGAGAAACAGCGGTGACTGTAAGATGCAAAAGTTGTGAGTGTTTAGCTACCGTAACTTCCGCACTCTGGTGTGTCCGCGACCAGCGCAACTCAGTTGTCTCTGCGTGGATTGGAGCGGCGAAATCGTTTGCGCCGGCGCGCGAGACGTCTTCGACCTTTTCGTCTGGTCTCTCCAGAATGGCCGACTGCTGGAGGTACTGCCTGTCCACTTTTTCTCTTCAAATCCATCTGTCTGTCCGCAGGTGTTGAGCGGTCACGAGGCTCCAGTCAACGGCGTCTCTTTCAACGCCATGCAACCAGTGGTGGCCAGTGTGGGCTGGGACAAAACTCTGAGAATCTGGGACGTTTTCGAGGGCAAAGCAGCCACCGAACTGATTCAGCTGAGTGCGGAAGCGTTGGACGTTGCCTTTTCGCCCGACGGTCAGTTGGTGTGTGCGTTGACGATGGACTCCCAGATTACCTGGTTCGACTGGAAACTCAACCTGCAAGTCGGTCAGATCGAAGGCAGACTCGACCTCGACCCGGCCAGAGGAGACACGGACCAAGTGACCGCCAAGAAAACTGCTCCCTCCAAGTATATTCGAGTCTTTCTTTGTTTGTATCTACCGATCCGATCTGATGTGCGGGGGCCTTACGACCCTACGATCAGACCTACGTGGTCCATTTCGCAACCCCCGATAGGTCGTCATTAGGGAACGACCGGAATTCCGATTCCGATTCCGATTCCGATCGGAACTGGCAGTTCCGATTCCGATTCCGAACTCAGAGGTCTCGGAATTTTTCGGAACTTTTGCTAAATTTTTAGGAAATCAAACACCATTTCTTGCATACTATTGCGTGTCTTCTTTGCTGTGCAATCGGCAATCTGCGTAGTTTAGTAACCCATAACCTACTGTAATCCCACTAAGTAAAAAATAAAAGTTAGCACCACTCCGTTTGTGGAGGCAGTGAGTCTGAAGCACTCGGCAGTCTTCAAACGCCTAAAATATTTTGATCAAAGCCAGTGAACGGACGTTTAAAGTGGTAAAACACATTTCTGAAGGCGACAGAAGTCACTTGAAGCCTGAAAACTAGAGTGCGGGCAATACCTGAAAAACCCAATACCCCAATACCAATACCTGAGACCCCTAATACCCAATACTTGCGTAAGTGAGCCAAAAACTGCATTTCAGTGAAAAGGCACATTCCAGTGGTCTACACAGGATTTCTTTCACAGGGATTAAAATTTCGAAGAGGCTTGGTTGGGCCATTGTCCAACTAGAGCGAGATATTTTGAAAAATTAGCCTTTAAGAAAGAATTTAGAAGTCGTTCTGGAGGATAAGCAGAAATTAACAGTTTTAGTCCGTACATGATCTACTGTACTGCAGTGTTTCTTATTTTCAACGGATTTTTTCTTATTGCTCCACTGGAAAGGGGTGTACCAGACCCGCACCCCCTGGGTACAATACTAATATGTACATTCTGTATCACTAAAATGAGAAATTTCAATTGAATCACAAACGTTTATCTTAGATAAGAACAGAGAAATTGCACTAATTACTGGTGTACTAGTTAGAAAAGCGATAAATAAAAAGTCTTAGATAAGAACAGAGAAATTGCACTAATTACTGATGTATAAGACATTCTTAACCTTTACTTTATTAACGCAAAACGGCTTTCTATATCTACTGTAATGATTCGTCAACCTTTTCGATTTTTTTCAGGTAAGTCTTTCAGTTCAACAGGGATTTTAATACTAGGTCCTAATTAGTATTGGGTATTGGGGCATAAAAAACCCAATACCCAATACCAATACCTGGAAAACACCCCAATACACCCAATACCCAATACCAGTTCGCACTCTACTGAAAACGTTGAAAAATTGTTGTTTTTAAAGTTTAATTTACGCGCTTTGAATTTTGCCTATTGACGGTTGGCGATTTTAATGCATTGTTATCGTTTGACATGGTGATTTGTACTGGATGTTTGCATGGAATTGTAAAGGATGGTTGCGTAAACACTGTTTCTTTGCCAAAAACAGGTTATTCCAAAATTTTAAGCCGATTTTCAAAAAAGTTCCGATTCCGAAAAATTCCGATTCGGAACTGTACTTGAGTTCCGATTCCGATTCCGATTCCGATCGGACCCAAAAATCCGGTTCCGGTCGTTCCCTAGTCGTCATCTCAGACGTTTGCCCTTCTTTTACTGCCCAGCCATGCTGTTGGGTGCCAGTCACTAAGGGAGCGCCTGGCACATTGACGTCATGGTGCTGTCAGCTCCCGGCTGTTGGTTTCTCAGACAGCTCCTGAGGTCGGCGATCTTCTCCTCCAACGTGGCATGCTTTCTGGAGCGGCTTTCAGTGCAATGACAGATCCAGTCTGTTCCCATTTACCTACTCGCTGTAACCAGCTTTTGGTGGCTTAGGTGGGGCTTTGTGCCACGATCAACTCTTTACGACCGTCCGGCCGAGTGCATGAGCGCACGAGCCGGTCTAAACCGCTACACCAACTGTGCCGGCTATGTCTATCTATGACATTCAAGCAATTGACGCCATAGTGGCGCCGGCGCCGTGTAAGGAAGGTGTCCCGGGCCGACGTGGACAAAGTGGTGGTCTGTGGGGTTAACCCCTCCTCAGGCTCTGACCTACCCCCCCCCCTCAGCCGGCCGCTACCCCCCCCCCTTCAGGAATTTTTTAAAGAACTTTGTATAGAAGATTATGATAAAAAATATGCCTGGATTAGGTGTAAATGAGCTAAGAATAGCTTATTTTAACTTATTTAATAAAAAAATAAGTCAAAAACCTTGAGTTTAGCCAAAATCGGACTGTTTGGCTTACCACCCTCTCAGCCCCCCCCCTCAGGAATTGAAAATTCTACACCCCCTCAGCCGAAATGCTAGCCCATGTCTGTACCGGTGTAATAATGTTGTTAAGCTTTTCTGTGTGATATGTTTCGTGACTGTCGTCGCGCGTGCTCTGCTACATATTACTGCCAGGAAAATAACAAAAGGTGTTTGAATTATTCATATTTGACACCGATGCTGAAACCTTTCAGTGATGCTGCTTATTTGTTACGACCGCCAAATATGAAACCCTATTGCTAGTTATTTCACTAATGCCGTATTCATCATACTCGTGTCGAAGTGTCGAAAATATCAGTCACCGACATTTCCTCCATCTCGACAAATGTCGCTGCGCGCTCTGGCGTGTTCATACTTTAAACATGTGAGCCTGACAGAAATGTCGACGACCGACATTTTCCGACACGAGTATGAATAGGCCTTAACTGTAGCAAAGCAACTTTCAGATCTCTGACCTCTGTGTGTTATTCGGCCGACGGCGAGTATATTTTATGCGGTGGTCAGTCGAAGTACGTGCTAATCTATCACGCCAAGCAACAGTTACTGGTGAAGAAATTTCAAATCAGCTGCAACTTGTCTCTGGACGCCGTCGGTGTAAGTCTTTCGCTTCTCGCAGGCCATTATCTTTCCGTAGCAGCGCTTAGGCGAACAACGTTTGGCCAGGTTGAGTCTGAGCGTGGCCAGCTCCTTAGTCAGGCTGGCACTCATTAAAAGGTTGCTGATTAGCACAATCCATTCACTTATAGAACCGCTCAAATACCAGCCATGACAGCTTAACGGCTTTCCGCCACACTTCAGCATCAGCTCTGCCGTACAGATTATGCAAATTAGTAGACTGCCACTGCACAGTATACTGACGATTAGTCGTATTCGAGCCAAGAGAACGTCCGAGTGAGCTTTGAGTGAATAAGTGAGTGTGGTCTGTGCCCAGAGATAGAAGACAGAGAAGGTAAAGCCAATCAACGCTACCGAATAGTGACCCCATTTCCAGTTGACTTCTTGAACGTTGGCAACGAAAAATAAAGCCACTGCAGTGGTCACTCCGAACCACAGAGCAGACCTGTTTAGTGCGTCCAGCCACTGAGACTTACGATATTGCTTACGGAACAGCCGAAAGTGCTGGTATTTGAGGTAAACCGTACCCAACCAGCTAACTGCAGAGATGTTGAAAAAGGCGCTGAAAATACAGCTTTCGGGTGGGTAGTTGCCTGAGTTACTGACGTAAGGCCAGTAGGGCTGGACGTGGTTTTGGGACACCGCAGTCAGATAGGTGACTACCATGCCTGCCAGACTCCAGAGTGAGTGGAAGATGGGTAAATAGCCGATTAAGCCCATAATAAACTTGAACGCTGGTGTAAGGCACAAGTAAAAACCAAGTGAACGACTGGTTTGAATTCTAAATTCTAGTTCTGTCTTGTTTTCGCGTCGGTGAAAGCGAAACGAGATCGGTGATGATTATGTTCTCTTTTACTATGCTTGACCGGTGCGCCGAAAACTATGTTGTTAAACTATGTTGTATTCGTCTTTTTCGGGCTACCTCACTCACCCAGCAGTTGCGACGCGCCAGTCAAATAAATCAGCGTCTCGAAGCTGCAATACCAGCAGTTTAGGAAGACATCGACCGCAGGAAGATGAGCGAGTTCGGCAATTTGGCCTTGATTGACGCCAGTGACAGTGAAGACGAAGATGCTAACAGCCGAAAGTTGAAGCTGCCTGGTGCCAAATCCGGCGATCAGAGTCAGCGCACTCTTCGACCCGAAATTCGTGTGGCTCAAGTGCAATTCTCTCCTGCCGGTACGATCGTTTTCTTGAATTTTCCTGTGTTTGTGTCTGCAGGTCACAACGTGTCCTCAAACGGCCATGTTTTCTTAGCTAAATTTATCTACCGTATAGTGCTGTTTATAGTACCCGGGTACTATGGCACTTAGGGTTTTACGAAAATAAAATTGAATCCATTTATGGTACTATATATGGCACCTACGAAATCTGCTCTATAAGAAACTAACAATTTTATGTGTAGTTCTTTGCTCAAATTTCCAATTTGAGCTAAAAAATAGGTTATGTACATATATCAGAACCTCTATGATTGCATTATCTACTGTTTTTCTTCATACAAACAAGGTTTACCACCAAAAATACTGTATTTTTCGCACGTTTTGTATTTACAACAGCTTATTTCAGAATTATTCTGTCTCCATTTATAGTAGAGTGCGAACAATACCTAAAAAACCCAATACCCCAATACCCAATACCAATACCTGAGACCCCCAATACCCCAATACCCAATACCCAATACTTGCATAGCTGGGCCAAAAATTGAAATTTCACTGGACAGGTACATTCAGGTTGCATACACAAGATTTTTTGCACTGCAATTAAAATTTTTAAGAGCCCTGGTTGGGCCGCTGCCCAAGCAGGGCGAGAAAATTTTGAAAAATTAGCTTTTCAGAGAAAGCATTTAGAAGTCATTTTGGGCATAAATTTTGCAGAATTAACAGTTTGGGTATTTAATTCGTAATTCAGTCGTGTTTCTTCTGGCGAATTTTTTCCTAATGGCCGGAAATTGTGTGCACCACCGCAATAGCCATGGGTACGGTACTGGTGCATTATGGTGACATTAGAAATGTTACCATTTTTATATTAGATTTTCGGAGGAGAGGCTCCGAAAAATCGGGATTTTCGAACGATATTGTTTATGGACGGCTCGTTAACGCGATACAGCTTCCTAAACCGAATCATCGACTAACTTCTTCGATTTTTTCAGATCAATTTTTCAGGTCAACATCGATTTTTCCATATTTTTACCTGTCCCAATTAGTATTGGGTATTGGGGGGTAAAAACCGCAATACCCAATACCCAATACCTGGAAAACACCCCAATACACCCAATACCCAATACCAGTTCGCACTCTAATTTATAGTACCCCGGGTACTATAAATAGGGGGTACTATAAACAGCACAATACGGTACATACAGTATTCAACAAAATTCAGAACAAGCAAAGGAACTTGCTCCCGACGACGCCAAAATAGTAAGACTGAATCTAAGAAATTCCGATTTTAACCTCTCTGGCCGCCCTTTTGCCTGTCTCCACAAGCATACCGTAATTATCTACGTAGTTTAGGTCGTTCCTGGGCTGCTTGTACCACGGAGGGACTTCTGATCTATTCATTGGACGACACATTAGTGTTCGATCCATTTCAACTGGACACCAGTGTAACTCCTGAAGCGATTGAGGCGCAAATAAACGAGAAACACTTCGGACGAGCTGTTATAATGGCTCTGAAACTAAACGATTCTACATTGGTTCGTCGCGCTGTCGAGACAACTCCGACCGGCGATGGTACCTATGTACACTCTGCTTTCTGCCTTTCTAGAGATTCTTTTAGTGCAAGTACTTTGCGATTCCCTGCCTTTGGTCTACGCTGAGAAACTGCTGAATTGGTTTGGAGCTGGCAGTGGCTTGCAACAAACCAGACACATTGAGTTCTATCTGCTCTGGGTTAAGCACCTGTTGTATTCTCACGGAGGTGAACTGAAATTGCGCACCGGTCAGAATTTGGCCGCCCTCACTGCTCTGCAACAGATAGTCTCGGAGAAACGAGAGAGAATAGGTAGAATGTAAGTTACGTACTTGTTTGAGGTGCCTACGTAAGTGGTTGCTTTGTTGCAGATGCGAGTTCAATAAATACACCCTCAAGTATATTCTAAATTGCCAGCAACTGCCACAGAGGACAGAAGACAGCGCTAGCAAGGTTGATGAAGAACCTATGCAAACGTAACGTAGTTTTAATGAGCAGTGATCTGATAAAATTTTGAAGTCTTGGCATGTTTATTGTCATTTTTACTGCTGATACTGTCTGCTTGTCAAAATACGCAACGTATGTATGTACATAGTATGCGATTTATATTTACTATTGACTCAAACCAACCTTAGTCCACTGGTCAACACTCTGAAAGCGAGTGTTATTTTTAGTGTTATGGCGTGCATTCTTTCCCTCTGTCCTTCAAAACCTGGTAATTGAGCGTTTTTGCAGCAGATCTTTAGCTTTTTTCAGGTTAATCCGTAAGTCTTCAAATTCTTTAAACTCCACTGATGTTAGAAGTTGTGTCAGCTCGTCGATTAACATGTGTAACTTTTCCTCATTTTCATCTGACTGTCGTGACAGTGGTTGCTGCGAACTTCCCTTTGAAATTTTTCTGCTAACGCGCTCGACCAGTAGGACCGCGGAACCGAGCACCAAACTGAGTGCAAGTGACAGAAAGGCTCCAGCACAATCTTGTAAAGACAAAGCTTGTGGAACTATGGACGGGGCGACAGAACTGCAACTGGACCTGTATTCCTTTTGTCGTCTGTATTTCAGGAAGACATTGTTAATGTAGTCTCGAAAGACTACAATACTGTTGTCCAGACGTTTGAACCAACGGCTCTGCTTGAACAAGAAGAAGCTGAGTTTTTGGTCGTCGGTCGGCCAGGCAATAAACCTGAACTGGCATCCGTTGAACCTGCTAAATTTGTCTTCAGAAGCAATCGCTGCGAAACGATCGGATTTTAGCAGTCGAGCCGTGTCCTCAATCTGATTTGGCGCTCGGAAGACGACATGGTCTGAACGATCCGCAAGAAAACGCCAAAGCCGTCTCTCGAATGAACCGGCGAACTGATCTTCAAATAAAAATGTCCTAGATGCCAAATTGCTTTCGAAAGATTTCTTCGTAGTAGGAAAGATTAGGATGATTTGGTTTTGTTCAATTGCAGACAAGATTTGCCAGGAATCATTGTAGTCTGCGGCCGAACTTACCCCTAGCAAAACGGTTAGCAGTCTTCCCTTGTACAGGTTTCCGAAGAGCACACAAAGGGCGGAGAGCATACAGAAGTAGAACATGCCGTATATGGTTGAGAGTGTTCTAAATCTGAGCAGGGCTTTGAGCAGAAAGTAAAACAAGCACAAAGTTATCCAAACCCCGGGTCGGTAAATTTCAAAAGGGGTCCAAAAATTAGCTGTTACTGCAGTTTTGGATAAGAGCACAAATCCAGTGGACAGATACCGAATCGGTTGTGTTACTGCGAATTTCGCACGAATTTCCGGGTGGTAAGTCGGCAGAAAGGTCGTAATCGAATCGTAAGTTCCATCGAGAACGTCCTTTCCGAGTCCGTTCAGATTGGTGCCATTGTATTCAAAGACGTCCTGTGCATTTGCTACCGGCACTGGTATTATGCAGTACGGTATGTTGGCATACTGTAAGAGGCCGTAGAGTATTTCGGCCACAGGTCCGGGAAAAGGACACTCTTGTCTGGGTCTAAAATCACTTACAGAACAAGGTTGCATTTCGTTTCGGAAGAGAGCAAACGAGGCCACTCGCAAACAATTCATTCTGCTCTATGTGAATGTTTGCTCTGATGTATGCATTTTAGTCTGATTAGATGTTGGGAATTGGATTCTTCCAAATGGATATCGGATTCCTTCATCTTTTCAGAAAATCCATCATTTTGGGGCGGTGTTCCACTTATCAAGTTTAAATCTAAAACTGAAGTTCGGACCCCCGTGATTATTTTTGGATCCTCTGCCACAACCGAAAAATTCACCGATACATTTCTGAGTTTTTACAAATACATACGTATGCCTAGGTCTAATCAGAAGGTGGCCGAGGTAATGGATGTTTTCGTCAGAAAATAGAGGCCGAGCGATCTAACTTTTCACTATGGACGGTCGTTCTGATCTGAACAGTTCATTAGTTCGTATTCGTAATCGTACAATCTTCTATGCATATCGGTACGTACATACGTACTGTAGGTACGTACGTGGGTGCGCATGTACATACATACCTCAGTTAATGCGTCTAAAAGACACACTTTAACTGAAGAAATTATGTATTAAAGAGGATGGGACCAAGTTAATGCAAAAGAACTTTATCCAAGCATTACAGGGTCTCCTAGTCGATAGTGTATAATGTTATCCAAGTAATCCAGATTCACTTTCCCACCGTCATCTCTCTTCTCTTTCTGTTTTAATTTCCATTCGCTGCTCCCCAATTCCTGCTCGTCCACCGGAACCGACTTTGAGTTGCTTTCATAGACCAGCAGCAATGCGACGACGGTCAAAAAACAAACAGAACGCATTTCGCAGCCGTGTATCGACAGACAAGAGCTAATGGAAAAGCTCATTGAACAATACTTTAATTACAGGCCAACGGAGCGGAGGCGGCTTTAATCATGCCAAATGAACTGCTACGGGCTTCTCAGCCAACCGGCTAATGCCGCACCTACGTACGTAGTAAGTACGCAAATGGGTAGGAGGCTTCCTTTCAAGCAGGCACTTTTGTACAAGACCAAATTGCTTTTGATCGGTGCACAACTCGACACAAGTGTTTTGCAGCACACTTACGTCCATAGGCTAGTGGCACCATACATAAACGGCGTTAAGTGCCAGACTGTTAAGGTGGATTTTTACTTCTGCCAGTCCGGTGGCACTGGCACTGGCACTTAATCACTTTACCTCACGATTTAGATTTTTGCGGACTGGCAACCTATTGCCATTGTGTCCTTCAGGGAAAAGCATACATGTAACATAAGGGGTCCGGGGTCTGCACCGCAGCTGACTCAGGCCAGACCGCCCCCATGATCGGGACCGCCTCCGATTTTTTTTAGAATTTCAGACTCTAAAATTGCCAACCGTCGCTTTGAGCCCATCCCAAATTAGCGATTTTTACGAGTTGTAGCCGAAAAATTGCGATTTTTGAGCGTTATTAGTGCTCAACCCTAGAATTTGGGCTCAGACCCCGACCGACGCCAGATTCCCCCCAACACCTCCCCATCGGCTGGCGGACCATGTATGAATGTATGTATGTATGCCGGTTACATGTATAGAGAAGAGAGAACACCGACGACGACGAACAAAACATATATGTAAAGTTTAGTCGGACGTTGTCTGTGAAGTCCCGGAGTGTCCCACTGATTGTTGCATCTCATAAGTTTGAAGAAATAATAGCCCAATCTCGAATAGACGCCCATTTGAAAAAAAAACCGGGCTTCTAATCAATACCAATACAGCAGAGGGCTAGCATTTCTGCTGAGGGGGTGATAAATTTTAAAATCCTGGGGGCTGAGGGGGTAGCGGCGGCTGGGGGGGTTTAGGCAGGGGATGGTAAGCCAAAAAGTCCTATTTTTAACTAAAATCAAGGTTTTTCGGCTTACTTTTCGTTAGATAAGTTAAATTATGGTATGCATGCTTTTATCATTACTTTCTATACAAAATTCCTCCCAAAAATTCCTGAAGGGGAGGGTAGCGGCGACCTGAGGGGATAGGTCAGGTCTGAGGGAGATCAATCACCCAAGAAGGCCCTCTTTGCCATACGGTACTGTACTTCGAAAATACGTACTGTATCTGTTCGCAACTCGAGATTGGGTGGGCCACCTGGCAGCATATGTAAAAGGGGTTCTGGTGTCTTCCCCCACACTTCTGGCCAGATCCCCGATAGGAACCCCTGCCGAAGATGATTTTTCCCTCCCCCTCCGATTTTTATGGCAAGTATTTTTGCGATTTTTTAGAATTTCATGCACAAAAATTCATACATGAGCCGCGGGGGACAGGGTGGGGGTTTAGCCTTTGCCTTGCCGGCTATTACCACCCCTTCAGCCGGCCATACCGCCCCTCCCCGACCCCCTCCTGGAGGGAGAAAATTTTCGCTTATTATAAGGCAAAATAGGAGTTTCTTGGACTTTTTCCGGCCCCCTGAGACCTCGCTCCGCTCCGGAATTTTTCCGGAATTTCGGAATCCGGAAAACCGCTCCGGATTTTTCCGGACCATATTTGCAAAATTGTTTTTGTAAATGACAACACTTTCAGCTGTATTGATTAGCGCCTTTTTACGATTTATCCCGAACATTGTGATATTTTGCGATTTTTGGTACCCTGCCGCCCCTCAAGAATTAGGGCTCAGACTCCCCGGCCGGCGCCAGACACCCCAGCCCCCCGTCGGCGGATGACCTCTTACAGTACGTACATGTAGCATGCTTCCAAGAAATCTCTTTACTAAAAGAGATTGTACTATATCGCCAGACGAGTGTACCTGGAATGAAGAAATCCGTTTTCCGTTTCTGTTGCGTCGCTTCCGTTCCTCGGTCTTTCG
The DNA here is from genome assembly GCA_030248155.1 of Sabatieria punctata. Classification (NCBI taxonomy): domain Eukaryota; kingdom Metazoa; phylum Nematoda; class Chromadorea; order Araeolaimida; family Comesomatidae; genus Sabatieria; species Sabatieria punctata. The sequence continues at coordinate 99,111 of JASANB010000636.1, read as the reverse complement.
GCAGCCGGCGCACACTCGGTAGTCCTTGTACGTATCACCCAAATTCAAACCAACCACACCTTTCCAGCCCACCGATTCGTCTTGCAACTGCGCGATTAACTGCTTTTTGTAAACAGTCAGAAGAGCAGTAGCAGAGAATGCCATCTTGAGCGACGTCAGATGGACATCAGGAAGGCGGTAGAACTGCCGGACAATACTCGATTCTCCTTTGTCCTCCAACGGAAACCATGGACGCTCCCTGCTGGGAGCTCCTTTCTGCACCGATTTCACTGCTACAATGCACAGCTTTGGAATGTCCAGGCAAGTTCTTGCGGGCAGTCCCGGTTGCCAATCGGATTCGAAGGCGGCGAAGAAAACGTATTTGTGGCTGGTGCCAATGCATTCAGGCGATAGCCACATGGCAGGCAATTTGTCACGTAAGGCTCGTTCTACGAACAAGGCTGGGTCTAATTTCTTGCCCAGTCCGAGAGAAGTCGATGTGTAGTTGAGTGGACAAAGTACGAGTGCACACAAACCAATCTGATTTATCCGAAGTGGAAGGGTTCGCGAACTGTAAGTAGCGAGCAAACAGTCTCGAACAAACAAAAACGGATACGCCCCACATGGAAAGACGTAGCCTGGCAGCTCGAGAGGTAAGCTGCCAACTACCTCAACACTCTTCCGGTCTCTCACCAGCTTCAGCCATTCCAATCTGCGCACAGTGGTTTGAAACCTATCGTACACCGAACTCAGGTACAGATCTCGGAAAATACTGCCATCATTTGTATTCAAAAATGCTGTCACCGGCCTTCGTCTGTCTTCCAAGACGTCTATCGGACCCTTATAACGCTTGACCAATCTGGCCTTTTCTATCTGACGTTTTCCGTTTGAAACAGTCACCTCCGTGTCCAACTCGTTTACGACATAAACGCAGGGATCGCTTCGCTTGAGGTGACAGAAGTAAACTTTATTCTCGATTTCATCAACCAAGTACTGGCAGTGGTCAGACAACATAGGATCCAGATATTTGGTACTGTCGAACTTGAGTGAAATCGGGAATGAGTAGCCGGAAGGAGTGTTGGCCGCCTGACCCAAGGCGAAATGAACAGAAAAGTGCTGTCCGTTCCGCCAATCCGGTTCCACTGTCACCTTGGTCACGTATTCTTGCCATTCGAGCGCTGGGTTGCGACGGATCTGGAACCCTTGTAGTTCAACAGACCGCGAAAGACTGTCCACCTCATCTGCACAGAACGCCGTTGAATGGTACATTTCAAATGGCTGTAGTAGTGTCGGCTTTCAGTCAACTATTTCCGTAGCAAACACGCGTGCACCACAGAGGCTGCGCGCAACACGGTGGACCGGCAGCAAGGCACGGCCTGTAAGTGACTTTGTTGTTCTGTTGAATGAATCGATTGACTGTTTCATAACAAATAGCGGAGGAGCTTCCACCGTTTTCTTTGACCTGTTCAAGACCTAACATTGTCCTGAGCAGTCAAGTAAGAGCGCGCAATATGAGTGAGTGCAACGAGTTAGTTTTTTTTAAGTCAACTCTTTCAAGCAAATCTACTAATAGTAATGTGGAAAATCATGTTTTCTGAGTATACATATCGCTGGGTTCTTTGCAGAACCCTTTTCCAGGTAAGGTTTTGGCAAAACACCGTCCGAAACTTTACATGAAAAATCAAAATCATAACCCGAAACAGATTCATGAGGAAATCCAAAACAAAAACCGAATGATCGTTCCGTTTAACCGACCTGAACACAGAAATACCTCCTGTCCGATTTGTGGGCCCGTTGCCTATTCGGTGACAAATAAATCGTATCGTATCGTCCCGAACCGAACGATTTACTCCGGAACCAATTTTTCATTTCGGAATCATCGAAATCAGAACAAACCAAAAGTAAAAGTAGATTCTACAAGAGAACGAAAGCAGAACAGAGGTAGTGAGTGGAAGAAGCCTCCTACAAACAAAGCGGCAAGCTCAGATGGCCGTGCCAGTGTTCCATTTATTCTGAATATAGACCAGGACTAAGGTAAAGGCGTAGAGAGTGGCGGCGAGCCAGCAGTTGACTGCGCAGGCTTCGTACTTGGCCGTTACTGCAGTCACACTGAACTGGTACTGGCGACTGCTCTCCTCCAACGGCATCTCGTAGCCGATGTCCTCGAACAACGTCCCACTCTTCATGTAGAAAAAGCCACCCAACACCGACTGCAAACGCACACACATCTGATACTTTGACACAGAGCAGCAGAACTTACCAAGAATATGATACCCCACACACTGAATAGCATGCTATAAACTGTGCGTAATGTACTCATAGAGCGTGTGTAGCAAGCAGAGTCTTACAGACAAATGGAAAACTTGGGGCCACACAAAGGACACAGTTTTATTTTTCGCTTCGGCATCACTGTCTGTACCACTTCGGACACTGGCGACAGAACACCTCTCTGACCGGTAGCTTCCGTTTCGGTGGCAGGCGCGTCCATAGCTCACAGTCGAGTTGAACCGAGTCTCAAACCAAGCCAATGCAAAGACGAAACAACACTGCACAACTGCAGCCAACCAAATACCAAACAACACTCGCAACACTACACAACAGCCAATGCAAAGACGAAACAGGACTAATCAATACGCAACACCAGTTACGCACAAAAGTACGTACTTCACCAATTACTGTTTTCCACAAATCTTTAAGATTTACCTTTTGCGGCCTGTTTTGCGTTTAACACAGTCACAGACACCTAAACGCATATAGGCTAGCGGTTCTGATCATCGTAGTCATGCATGTAACAGGGGGTCTGCCCCCCCCGGATGGCGAGCACCCTCCGATTTTTCTGGCATTTTTTAGCAAATTTTTGCGATTTTTACAATTTCAGACACAAAAATTGTCAAAATCGCCTGTAAAATGGCGCTTTTTAGCTGAAATATTGCGATTTTTTAGCCGGTTTTAGTGCCCAACCCGTCCCAAAATTTGGGCTCAGACCCCCAACCCCCTTTCCCTTCGGCGGATGACCTGTTACCTGTGTGATCGTTGGACCCTTATAAGGGAACGACCCGGGAATGGTGGCCTCCAACAAGCACAAATTAATAACCATGTACCAATGCGATCAATCATTTATAGACTTAGAAACTTTATCCAAACTTGGCTAGAAGGCAACAACTGGACTTAATAATCAAACAAAAATAAAACGAGAACCGAGTATAGTTGTTCACAGAGACTAAAAACGAAACCGCTTCAACAATCCTTTCGGTCAGTTCCACTCGACGACCCAAGCCGACTTCAAAGGGGGCGCTACTTGAGCCAGTGCTAGCTTTATAAGACAAGATAGAGACATCACTGCACACTCCGGAAGAAAATAAATTAGAAGCAGCGTAGAATAAATAATAAGAAATAGGCACCGTATGGCACAGACAAGTGTCAAGAGAAGCGCCTCGAACGGCAGGGAGAGAGGGCGCTCCAAACAAGGCATCACCAAGCAGAGGCAAGGAGAAGAGGGAAGGACAACTGTCTTCTTATCGTCTAGCGAAAGCAAAAGGGTAATGGGGCCCGCCATTCTGTTGACCGGCATTCTGTCTAAGTTCTTGGAGTTTCTGGAATTGAGACTGCAAATGACGTTGCTTATCAATCAGTTCTTGTTGTCTTTGTTCCAGCAGTTCCTGCCGGTTGCGGGGCGGAGGCGGCGGAGGCGGAGGTTTGCTGGGCAACTCGTTCTCCAGGGTCAATGAGCGGGCGCCTGCAATCATTCCAGCTACGTAAATAGAGCTCATTCCCCGTTTTTGCCTCTTTAGTAAATTAACCAGTCTCGGTCAACGACCGTACATTGTATTTATTCGGCTGAAATCTGCAAGATTTATTGACAAACTATCTACACTGTAGGTGAAGTCATGGTACGAAAATTTTAATTTTGCTGATTTTGCCGGTCAAAAAATCGAGAATCCAATTTCCCACACAGTTCGCTAAAATGGCCTTGAAATGTGCAGTAATGATTGATATTACCGTTTAATGGTAGTAGTTTTATTTTACGGAAAGAACACAAAACATGAACTGTTAGAATGACGAGCATGCTAGATGACAGGAGGGCTGGGCCGATCGACCGGCTCAAGGGGCCTCCCCACTCCCTACCTTGCGTAGGCACAGAGAGTCCGCCACAGTGGTTAGATAGAATAGCTTCTGAGTTTTCAGAAACCAAAAATCGTAAAACCAAATTTCAGCCAAATCGACAGAGGCCTGACTAGGAGCGGACCGTCTGACCAAATGACTAACACAAGCGGACAGGCAAAATCAGCAGAGGTCACCTTCCTGCGAGTTGACCGATTCACTAGAACTGGCCGAGCGAGTCCAGCGCTGGTCGGGTTCCTGGTCCTCGACCAAGGCATTGGTGCGTTCGATGGCCACCGGCGGTCTGCGCTCCTTCAACGACTGCTTCAAGTCCACCACGTCCGAATCTGTGTAGCCTCGAATGTTCGACTGCAGGGTGTGGTACCTGAAAATCTACTATGTATCTATCTGACCGACCGACCGACCGACCCGACCGACCGACCGACCCGACCGACCGACCGACCGACCGACCGACCGACCGACCGACCGACCGACCGACTAATTGACAGACAGACCGACCGACCGACCGACCGACCGACCGACCGACTAATTGACAGACAGACAGACCGACCGACCGACCGACCGACCGACCGACCGACCGACCGACCGACCGACCGACCGACCGACCGACCGACCGACCGACCGACCGACCGACTAATTGACTGACAGACAGACAGACCGACCGACCGACCGACCGACCGACCGACCGACCGACCGACCGACCGACCGACCGACCGACCGACCGACCGACCGACCGACCGACCGACCGACCGACCGACCGACCGACCGACCGACCGACCGACCGACCGACCGACCGACCGACTAATTGACAGACAGACAGACAGACAGACAGACAGACAGACAGACTGACTGACTGACTGACTGACTGACTGACTGACTGACTGACTGTGACTGAACACACCCCTGACCGAAGAGCTTGAAAAATTCGGAACGTCTAATCGCCATGCGCATTTAAATCGGCCGTCAACACATGGCGCATAAACAGTCAATTACGGTAAAATTGACACTACCTGGCAGGTGGCGGCGGAATCGGCGGCTTGACGGCCGGTTCGGAACTGACCGAGGTGGGCGTGTTGGAGCGAGACCTGTCACGGACCATGTCCACCGCGTCCGGTACGTTTCCATAAGGCAGACCCAGACTACTCCTCACTCGCGGAGGCCCCACACTGCTCTGAGCCAGAACTGGAGCGTGCCACTCAGCTGCTGCTGCTGTACCGTTGGTCAAAGGGGCCGCAGCCTTGGGAGGTGCGCCTTGCTGCTGTCTACGCTTCATTGTATCGCTTTCTACAGTACCAATCAATACAAAATGAACGCTGTTTTTCCTTTACCTCCGCCTTCTTTCTGCCCGGTATCAGGATCCGGTTCCTTTTTGTCCGGCTTGGCCACAGTCTGCAGCTCTTCCAGCAAGGTGTCTAAGACGTGCGGATTTGGTTCATTGCTTTGAGCTCTTCTAAAACTAACAATATTATACTTTTCTTACACAGTCAATCAGTCACTGAACGGTCACCTGGGAGACTTTGGTTCGTTGCTACTGGGTGATGCTGCAGCGGAGGTAGAGGGTTCCTTGCTGGGTGGCGACAGGGGGGCTTCGTACCTCTGCGGAGGGGGTGGCACGGCCGGCGGGGTCTGCGCAAGTCCGCTGGGGTAGAGCGGCTGCGGGGGCGACGTCGGCGATTGGTCGGACAACTGAGAATGGATGGCCGTTAGGTGCTTTTTGATTGGAACAACCGTTTTCATTATACCGACTCAACGGAGCGCTCGGGCGTGGCCTCGTTGTCCTGCACGATTGCCAGTTTCTTCATTGTTATCAAGGTATTGGTCAACTTTTTACAGCGCCGCAATGCAGCGTCCATTCGGCTCGGCTCTTCTTTGAGAAACCTGACATGTACAGTAACCGGAGATCAGATGCGCGCTAGAAAGAGAGACGGCTTACTTTTCTTCGCGCACTACTTTCTCCATCTCGGCACTCATCACCGTCTTTAGACGTTGATGTAAAGCAGGGAATTGAGCTAAAACGCAGTCGCTACAGTGCATGTACAGTAGGACAGATAGTGCGCAGTTAGGGATATCTAGCACATGGGCCGGTTAAATCGGTTGGGGTTAGTCAAAACCCAAAAGTTTGGGGGTCGGCCAGCCTGTTTGGAGGGGTCTCGGCGATTTTGGTGGGTGGGTCCAGGAACAAAAGTCTGCTTTAGGTGAGTGAGTTGGGCTCGCGCCAAAGTTGGTGGTGGACAACCCCAGACCCCCGCGGCCCTGGTTTCGTCTTTGTTGTTGCAGCTTTTTTTTCTTTCGGACTAGGTGTAGCCAACCACCATAGAGCAGAAAGAGAGTCAAGGTCCGGCAGCCTCCTTTAACAACAACCCTCCCCTTTTCAGTCGGTGTATGCAAGACAGCTAAGGTTTGGTTCCCATTTATCTACTTGCCATTGCTGACTTTCGATGGCCTGGGTTTGGCTTTGTGTCCACCCCGACCTCTTGACAGGTTTCGAACCCACAAACAACCGCTGGGGATGCTGGAGCCGCCGTGACTCAAGGCCGTGAGCCAACCACTGAGTCAAACGACGTCTTTCGTTTGTGCGCGTCAATAAATTTCGCTGAAATTTTAACACAACATGCGTACAACCTCGGAATTTTTACTCTCAAAATGTTGTAGAAATCTGTCACTTCAACCACCGGTTATACACTCACAGTGTTTGCTTCGGGCACGTGGAAGTGCATAACTAGTGGTTGAAGTGACAGACTTCCCTAACAATTTGAGAGTAAAAATTCTGAGGTTGTGTGCGTGTTATGTTAAAACTTCAGCGAAATTGATTGACGCACACGAAAGTTACATCAAGACCAAACCGATGCTAGATAAGTGAGACCCTGTACAACCTCGAAAAAAGCCTCAAACCGGTAGAAATTGCAGTTTACGTACTTTTGATCAAAGCTGCTTGCCGGCCAACATTGGTGAGCTTGGCGGTGAAATTCTCGACCTCCCGCATTTTCAAACGACGGTTGCCGTTCACAACTTCCTGACGTAGAGTCTCCACGTCACGTTCCAACTCTCTACAACCACACAACTAACTGCACAGACAGACTGCCGACCATTTACATTAATTTAGAGTCGACACTCCTCATTCCTGCCCGGTGCCGGTCACTGTTCTGGTTGACCAACAAGCGCTCTTTGCTCGTCTCGTCCTGGCCTTGCGATAAACTGCTCTCTAACTGCGTGCGCAACGGCGACAGGTCGTGCAACTGACGCTGAAATTTGCATCCCACATCAGACAGACACCACTGCAGTTGACGTCACGCACATTGCTGTTGAGGATGAGTCTGATTTTGTCGAACGTTTCCCTGAGCATATCGCGCGACGACTGCGCGTTCACTTGAGCCGTCCGACGCAGGTGCTTCAGTTCCGATTGCAAGTCGGCCACGTGTCGCTTCAACTCGTGCAATTGACCGCGCACCTCTTGGTTGGCCACAAAACTGTCTAAACTCATAAACAATGGCCTTTTTAAATCAACAGCGAAGTAATCTCAAAGACTTCTTGATACAATTATCTTCCTACCTCTATCACTCTGGAAACTGCTGCCTTTATCCGAGCTCAAATCTAAACCAAGCCAAATAGATAATTTGTGGTTGCCGCTATACAAAAAAAGGCTGACCGCTGAATCTAGAAATCGAACCGGCATCACTAGCTGCATCCAAATCGGTACGGTAGGCGGGGCCGAGAATCTCTCTCCTCAACATTTCAATGTCTTTCGAGACGTTCTCCGGCACTCCTTTGCTCATGAGCGCACTGTGCACCAAGCTGGACAAATTGTGCAGTTCCTTCTCCATCGATATCATCCGCGCTCTAAAAACAGCAGACTTCTAAACTGGTCGGCACTCAAAGAGAGACTACAAATTTCCATTAATGGCCAATGGACATCTCACCTCAGTGTATCAAGCGCCGACCTAGTAAAGGGCTGGCAATGGGCACTCATTATTGACTAGCAGCCAGCTAAATTCAAAGTGTCAAGTGCAGCGAGGTGTGGGCGGAGAAGACGGGAACAATGGTCGGCAGAAGACATTTAGCCGAAGGAAGGAATGCCGCGTGCCAGCGTCGGCTGCTCGGCCAATACCATTAAGATCAGGAACTACACGCAAAAATACGTAATCGACACTGGCAAAAACGCCATTAACGCCCGGCTAAATTGACGGCTGGATGGTCGGCTAAAAACACTTACAGAATGAAGTCCATCCTCCTCCTTTTTTTGGAAAATCAGAAATCACAAAGCTAAGAAGAAGTTGAGGGAGAGGCAGAGAAAGCAGCCGACTAGACAAGTCTCTAAGCCCAAAGTTAAACACGTGATGTAATCTATTATTTCTTACGAGAGGCCAGCTGGTCTCGCCGACTGAGAAAACATGACAAAAACCGGCCAACCAGGGTGCCAAATCACTCAACCCTCCAGTATTTTTGGCTGCTAGGTTAAACCTACTCTACGTCTGTCTGCTTCCGATTTTCAGCTGACAAAAGAGAGACAGGTTTACCGCGCTTCTTCATCAATGACCGGCGTAACACTTCCCGATCGTGGCACGCTGTCCGACCGATCGGAGGCGTAGGCGTCTTCTGGAGGGTAGATCGCCGGCTGACTGTAACTCTCTGAGGCTGAAATCAACTGAAGATTAGACAGACCTTACTTTGCGTTTTTGTTTCTGATCGGGCTTTCAGGCAAACGTGGAACCAAAAAGCGAATTTTTAGGCTTGCCAGAATGCCAAAATTTACTCATTTGGTCCAGACACTTTTGTAATTTTCCTCCGAAAGGTTAGGAAAACCTCTACAACAGTCAAAGATTAGACATGGGCTAGCATTTAGGCTGAGGGGGTGGCAAATTTTCAATTCTTGAGGGGGCTGAGGGGCGGGTAGTGGCGGCTGATGGTGGTTGAGACGAGTCCGATTTTTTTACTAAAATCAAGGTTTAGGCTTATTTTTCGCTAAAATAGGTTAAAATTAGCTATTCTGAGCTTATTTACTACTAATTTATCTAGGCATACTTTTACCATGATTTTCTACATAAAATTCTTCCTGAAAATTCCTGAGGGGGTAGCGGCGACCTGTGGGCGTAGGTCAGAGCCTGATCTGATGAGGGTCAACCCCTCAGCCCCTTTTGCCCATGTCAGTCAGGGGTTTCTAAACAGACACGGTATCAACACTTACGTAGAGCATGTATCTGAGGCCTCGATCGAAGGAATACCGTAGATGGTACCATTCATAACTTATGTAATTATACGTACAGTATGTCCATACTTGGCTATTAGCCATACTTAACTATACGTAGCCAACCTTGGGTACATGTAGAACCAAGGTTGGCTACGCATACCTAAGAAGAGCTAATACTAATAGCCAAGTATGGGAAAATCCCAGGACCGTAAGTTGAACCGGTGCTTGTTAAAAATCCCTGATTGTCAGTCAGGGGACCTAGCCATACGTATATTGCTAATAGCCCGTTAAACTATGTTTAGCTTAGCTGTACATGGCTAAGTGCCACTGCTAGCTAATGAAGCCATCTATATAGCTTGCATTTTTATGAACATAGCCTAGTCGGATAATAGCTAAATATGGCTAAAGGCCCTGACTGACTGCAGAAAAGACTCAACTTCCAGTTCTCAAATTTACAATTTAAAAAATGTTTTATAGATACTGAAAGATTTGTGTTACTGGTCTCCCAATACAATTATCTTCAATACATAGATAATGAGCATTTGACTAATCTATTTCTGCATTAGCAAAGCGTCTACCAAAAATAGTCCACATGCGTCCAAAGTAGGACGCGGGCGGTGGTTGTGTGTGCGAGGAGGAGTAGGGGCGGCGACTAGAGAACCAATAGATTCTGGTGGATGGAGTGAACATAATTTGTCGACGGCCGCACGGCAACTCGTATCGAATGACCAATGAACGATCGAGTCAGCAGCGCAGCGCGGCATGAGAACAATTGATGATGGGTCATTTTGGCAATCTGCTATTGTGTTTTTGCGCGTCAAAAACTGCTACTTTCTAGGCTGCCGGCAACCAACTCGGTTAAGGCGAAGACAGGAAGGACCAGTTCTGATCTATAGCGGGCGGCCGCATAAATTACACGAAAAAACGAGCCAGGTTTGCACATAAATTCTGGACTAAATGCAGACTACCACTACTGCCGACTTGTACGTACCTGAGCGATACACCGACCGCAGCGGGGGCGCCGGGGGACTGCGACTTCTACTGCTACTCGTACTGCCTACAACAGCTACCGTCACCACACACACTAGACTACGCAACAACGACATGCAAGCCAAACTACGTTAGACACGCTGTGGATGAGAAGGCCAAACAGGTACAGTACGTACTAGCTCTTTGCCCGTTGTAGCCGGGTCCGGCCGGTCTCAGAGGCTTTGGCGGAGGTCCGTAGTATCGTCTAGAAGCCGCCCCCGGAGGAACAGCAGAGGCCGGACGTCCTGGGTAATACATTCGTCCGTTCACGTCTCCACTGAACCTTCCTCTAGATGCGCTTGGGTAGTAAGGACCTAAAATGAACAACTGCACTATTGTTTGTGGCACACGTGCACAATACGCCTGAGTTGTACTGAGCGCCAAAAAACGTGCCAAGAGTATAGTTAAAGCGAGTTCAGAAGCTTTTTCATCTAAGAAATCGCTCTGTCGGTATACCATCCCTCTGACCATTTCCTTTCAACCGTATGACCAGTTTTGAGCAATACAGCTTTTACATTACGTATACAAAAATTTTTATACATTTTCAAGCGTACGTATTAAGGAAGAGCGGGCGGTGTGGAGGCGCATTTGGAGAAGAGAAGGGAAAAGAAAATCTACTACGTAGAATCATACATGGGCCGGAAAAATCCGGTGGGGTATGGAGGCCTCGGGGGGGGGGTCCCCCAAAAAGTAAAAAAAAACGCCTATTTTGCCTTAAATAAGCGAAAATTTTCTCCCTCCGGGACGGGTATGGACGACCGAGGGGGTGGTATTGGCCGCCGAGGGGAGGGGGTTTACCCCCATACCCCCCGCCCATGTATGCGTAGAATGCATGCTGTACATGTAATGGGGAGTTCGGGGGTCTGTCCCCCAACCGATTTAGGCCAGACCCCTCAGGGGGAACGATATTTGCGACCCCCTACGATTTTTCTGGCAAGTAATTTTTTACCAAATTTTTGCGATTTTTTACAATTTCAAACACAAAAATTGGCAAAATCGCCTGTAAAACAGCACTTTTTTAGCTTATTTGACCCTAAATTAGCGATTTATGACGATTTTTAGCCGAAAAATTGGGATTTTTTGCGATTTTTGAGCGTTTTTGAGTGCCCAACGCCCTCCCTAGAATTTGGGTTCAGACCCCCGGCCGGCGCCGGACCCCCAAACACCCCTTTAACTTCGGCGGATGACCTGTTACATGTATGGTAGAGCGTGAACGGGAATTGGAGGTGTTTTCCAGGTATTGGAGTTTTGTGCCCAATACTGATAACCATAGTAAAAATCTTCAAAACTCTACCATTAATTAGCTCTACGAAGCCAATTTTGCGTCAATAAACTAAAAGTTGGCAGCATTTGATCTTCCACAGCAAAAATTCCAGCGTTTTCGCCAAAAAGCACCCAGCGTCCGTGCATCAGTCAACAGCTATCATAAACTCAGTAAAAATGGAAGTATTACAGTAGTGTTGTACATACATACGTTGTCTTTGGCAGCAAGAATAAAGTTCAACTGCTTCGGTTCCAATTATTCTCAAGACTAGATAGAGAAAGGTTGCTAAAAATCTCTGGTGAGACGAGTAAAAAGCTGCCATGATAAAACAGTGTCGGCCAAAAACTCCCATCTACTTTTTTGGCCTTCAAAACGATTTGTTCTCAGTCAGTCTTTATCGATTTGGTTCAAATTTTTAGCGTTTGTTAAAGAAACCTTTGAGTGCATACTGTAAATGTTTGGCGCAAAAAATTCAACTCCTGCTCGTTCTGGACACCAAACACGAAAAATCAAGGTGGTCTGCAGAAATTCTATTTGTTTGAATAAATTGAGAATATGGCTTTGAATCTTGAGAGAACGATAGGCACTATCATAGGGCATGACATACTGACTGGGCAACGCTTTGGCCCGAAGGTTACATTAATAAACGCTGAAAGTTTGAGCCAAATCGATAATGAATTGACTGAGAACGAAGGCCAAAAATCGATGGTAAATTTTTTAACTATACAGTACTTTCCGTGCGCAACTACCCATGTACGAACAACACGTTAACGAAACAACCAACATAGCCGATGCCAGTAAGCATAGCTGTTTTGACTGGATACAAAAATAAATGCAATGTTTGGGTTTCAGTCACTAAAAAGCCAGCCACGTTTTAAAGCCGTTCAAAAGCAGAGAGCGACAGTTGAATAAGCAGTCAAAAAATAGCACTTGAACAACAGTAAAAACGTGTGTACGTCCTAAAGAAGCCAGCGCCTACACTCATATAGCTAACTTAACGCGCGGCAAGAGGCAGGAATTAGGACCATGCTAGTAGAGTGCATACGGAACTCAGTAAACAAAACAAAGCGAAGGTACCTTTGCGCATTCTGTAGTCTCCTAAATCGAGTTCGGAGTCTGTGTAGTAGTTCATGTCATCTTCAGAAGCGTAGCCAGTCGGCTGTGCACTAAGAGGAGTGGTGGTTTGAGGCGTGTCGTAAGTGGAGGGCGGAGGGTTGGGGGAAGTTGGTCGTTGGTGTTCGCGAAGTCTCAGAACCGACCTGTCCTTGATGTCTCTGTAAGAACAACATCGATTAGGTGCCGTGCCTTTAATTAGCTGCGTCCGTTTGATTCCGGTTTGCGGAAGTCGGATTAACAATTTTAAGCCGCTACTCCAAAGGACCTAACCATAAAAAAGCACCTGGAAGAAGGAAGCCTAAGACTGATGCTTCTGTACTGAAATCGCCCGAAGGGGGAGCTGCGTTCGGAGTGGCCTTTCGATTCCATCAGTGCGCTATCAGGCTTTTGAAACATTTTAGTGCGTGGCTGTCACAAAACACACACCAACCACCACCCAAGTTTTAACGAGAACGGGCCAATACGTAACGGCGCAACTTTTTATGCCTTTACAACACAACAACCATATGCAGTGGGGTGGGCGAGAATGAGCCAACTCAAGATACTAGATAGCCATTCTGTGCAAGCGCGTTTAATAATTTTTCCAAACACCAACTTTCGGCTGCTGTATTCAAGCTGCAACATGTGTTCTAGCATTTATGAATTTTTCAGCGATTGGTACGTACGTGCGTACGCAGGCAGACACTCCGGAAAATTAGTCAGTCAGTCAGGCAGGTCAGAGAAAGAATGTGTACTCAAGCTCGGCCTACACAGGACTCCAAATGTTCAAAGGGTTTACTTACATACGAAAGAGTTACCTACTACAGTGCACATACGTAGTACAATTTCTAAAGCGCGAAAAGTTTCTGGTGCACAGTTGAGAGTAGAGTCATTTGAAAGTTAACCTGTCTTACACTGTCTATATGATGACGGTACTTTTATGTAGTTGAAAGAATGGGCCAGAGCAATAAAAATAGGTCCTATTGTATTGTAGTACGTACGCAACGTAACGTGCATTACATACTGGTGATGCATAAATTAATAAGGGCCACTGTACCTCAAGTCGTCAAGTTCATAGAAGAGGTCGAGTTTTCCGGGATCTTGAATGTAGATCCTGACATGGGGGGAATCGAGAAACTCTCTGGAAAGCGAGGCTGGAAAGGTATTGAGAAAGAGAGATTTGACGTCATTCAGTGTGGTTAGCCGCTCGGGCAGCAGTACTCTTTTTGTCTCGTCGGCGTGTTGCAAAAAGACCAAACCTGAAACTGTTTCGACCTTCGGTTCACTGGTGTAGTAACGTGTGTTAGTTGCGTCCTTGAAAATAAGTTAAACGCGATTAAATTTAAATTCGCTAAAACCGATTGCCTTGTCAGAGTAGGTTACAATCAGTGCGTTTTTTGCGGCCAGAACAAGTTACGAAACGCACGATTATGTCTGGAACCGCTTTAAAACGAAACCCAACCGTTTGGGGCGGTCTAAAAAGCGCAAACAAGATTTCTCCATCTTCACAACTGCACTGCTGCGCAATCAATCAAAACTCACGGGCAACAGGCGGCAGCGGGGATTCCTTCTTAACCTGGTCCAGATTTCTCAAGCTCCAATATTTCATTTTCGAGCGAGCTCGGTCCAGCACACGGGCCGATTGCATATTGGTGGGGGAGTTTGGAAAAAATCCGACTACAAAATTCAGCGCCGGCACAAAGGTGGCTCCCGTGTTCAATGGTTATTGACTATTAAAAAACTTGTTCCCCCGTCGCCGAGTTCGCCTCAATTTACTACTTTTGCCGGGCTTTGCCACTCCAAATCGGCTATGCCACCGCGCGAGCCGACCGACGCAAACAAACAGTAGCAAAGAAACAGTCATACGTACGGTATGTACCTAAATGAGGACGGATGGCTCTGGTGGGCGAACTGGTGGCAGGACCGATTGTGTTCCGCGCGTCGATTCCGCGACGAAACGCCGTCGACGTCTCCGCCTGTTGCACGTCTTCCTCGATGAACTGAATACCATTGAATGTGGCCGAGCTTCCCTGAAACCGGCTCTCACACTCATACGCTAGTTCGGCCTAGAGCCAATAAATCAGAGTTTTTAACCATATACGTAGGCGCTTAGGCGGTGCCGGTGGGATAAGGGCGACGAAAATAAAAAATAAGAAAACTTTATGTATCATAGAAACTTGCAGGAACCGTTCTGTGTTGTCTTTTTCAGCTCGAATAACAATTTCGGTGCCAGCTAACCTAGCACCCCATAAACGTACGTACATTACGTAGCAGTCAACACTTTATAAAAAATTGTAGCTCTTCCGCAAAATTAGATGAAAACGCAGCTATCGACCTAAAATTACGTAGTTTGCATAAAACTCTTTTATTTGTCTGGTAAAGTTCCAATTTAGTGCAAAAATGAGTTTTCCTGCCATGAGCGATATCCTGCTCAAAACAATTTTTACCGCGCACAGGGACTAAGTTCATCCTTAGGTATATGCAGCTTAAATCGGTTATCTGAGTGACGGGCATACATTGTACATGGGCCTGGGGCAGACATGGGCTAGCATTTCGGCTGATGGGGGGTAGAATTTTCAATTCCTGAGGGAGGGGCTGAGGGGGTAGGAGCGCTTGATGGGGGCTGAGGGGGTGGTAAGCCAAAAAGTCCGATTTTTGGCGAAAATCAGGGTTTTTTGGCTTATTTTTCATTAAAATAAGTTAAAATTAGCTATTCTGAGCTCATTTACGCCTATTCCAGGCATATTTTTATCATAATTTTCTATACAAAATTGTTCCCAAAAATTCCTGATGGGGGGTAGCGGCCGGCTCGGCTGATGGGGGTAGATCAGAGCCTGATGGGGGGCCAACCCCCCTCAGCCCCCCTTTGCCCATGTCTGGCCTGGGATTTGCCCAACCCCGACATGGGCTCGACCTCCCAAACGACCCCACCCACCCACCTGAAGCCGACTTTTGTTCCTGATACCCCACCCACCTAAATGGCCGCGACCCATACATGTAACAGGCTCCGGGCCAACCTGGGGGAGGGTGGTTTTCCTCAGATGTGGGTCAAGCGGGGTTTCGTCCAGAGGTGGTCCAAAATTTCAAAAAGCTCCAAAGCGCCGGAAATGCGTTTTTAGCACGTTTTTTCAGTAAGCACGCTAAAAATCGCTATTTTAAGCTGCCAAATAGCGTTTTAGAGCCAAAAAACAAGCAAAAACTGACAAAAAAGGCTTCCAGAAACACCGATTTCCCTTAAATATCAGGCAGTGGAAACACCAGATTCGGTTTCCAAAGGCTTTTCAAGCGAATTTTAGGCTAAAAATTAGTGATTTCTAAGCCAGTTTGTTAGTACTGGAGCCGCTACTTACTAGTACTTGTATTTTTCGGTCGGGGGTCCCTTAACCTGTCTCGGGGTGTGGGGGTGAAGGGCATACATGGGCCGGAAAAATCCGGAGGGGGGTAGGGGGTTGAGACCTCGGGGGGGGGGGGGGGGTCCCCCCCGAAAAAAGGCCAAAAAACGCCTATTTTGCCTTAAATAAGCGAAAATTTCCTCCGAGAGGGGTGGGTGGGGGAGGGGGGGTATGGCCGGCCGAGAGGGAGGGGTATACCCCCCTTACCCCCCGGTCCATGTATGGTGAGGGGGGTTTGGCTTTTTCAGCTAGGGGTAACCCCCAAATCCCCCTGGTACATGTATGCCGCGACCCCCCAAACCGAGGGTCTGACCCCAATTCTAGGGGAGCGGATTGGGTTGGGGTACTGAAAAACGCTCAAAAATCGCAAAAGAACACAATTTCGGGCTGAAGATGGTCATAAATCGCTAATTTGGGATCAAATACAGCTACATGTAGATAGTGCTGTTTTACAGGTTTGTGCCCATTTCCGAGTTGTCCAGTTCTGATGTTCGCAGTTCCGACTTTTCATTTTGCTGTTTTAGAATTGTTAAGCCTAAGCCTGAACCAAAGCGTAAGCCTAACATCGGAACTGGGGACAGAAAATTTGGGGTCCCAACTTCGAAATTGGTATGATGATAAAGTGATTCGTTAATCCGGATTTGGTTAATTAGGACAAAATTCAGGCGCAATTTTTCAATTATTTTCAATTGAATAATGCTTTTTGTTGAGTCAGAATGTGATTGTTTTTGCCTTTTTGGCATAACATGAGCCGCAGAGGGTTAGGGTGGGTTACCCTCCCTTCGCCGGCCAATACCACACCTCAGCCGGCCATACCCCTTCCCCGAACCCCTGCCGGAGGGAGAAAATTTTCGTTTATTTAAGGTAAAATAGGCCTTTCTTTAACTTTTTACGGGACCACCCCCACCCCCCGAGATCTCCAGAACCCCTCTGGATTTTTCCGGCCCATGTATACTTTTTGTGAACTATAAACAGTTGAAATAAGCTTGTTTTGACTTTAAATTAGGAGGTGCCTGGCAAGGCAAGGCAACTTAGACATGGTTTTCACAGGAAAACCTCTTGAAATAATGCAGAAAATCAAGAGATTATTTGGATAAAAAACAAAACACTTTCCGAAAAACAAAACAAAACAAAAAACACTTTCTTCCCGACGTGACGTCACATATCCTACCGTAGCTACAGGCTTTGAGATTCAGGCGGCAGTTCAAACACTTACAACGGGGCGGTCGTCGACAGTTTCCACATCGGCTAGCGGCGCAGTCTTCTTGTCGTTGAGTTGCTGCTGATGAACAGGGGTTGGTTTGTTCTCGGCCGGGTAGCTCCAACTGGCAGGCTTGGAACCTGCGCCTGTCGGGGCCGGAGCTGCGTTTGAAGTGGTGCCTAAAAATGCCAACTATGCAGCTACAAACAGATCGTTCAGTTGGCAGTCAGAGATTGTTTCAAGAATAGATTGATTTAGTAGCAGCGGTCTGCGCCAGAGTGATAAAAGCGATCGACTGAAGGATTACCCTTGAAAGGGTAGAGGAGGGTCTTGAGCGACCAGAAAGGCATGAGCTTCGTTCGCAGAGACTAGTCTAGAAGACCACACGGACAAGCAATCGGACTGGCACATTAGCTAAAAGCCCAGCGATCACACCTACTCACGGCACGGCACGGCAGTCTTGTGGCGGCGGGCCTCTGACTGAGGCAGGCCGATTCATCCCGTCAGAAGCACGACTGGCCGAACATGTCTGTGGCAGAGGCGCCGGCAAAAATTACTGCATTACTAAAAACCTTTTTCATAAAGAAATTTATTGCAGCTCGCAGATGAGGGAGCCGATCTTTTTTCGACGGCCGATCTGCGCTCAAAACCGCTTCCGTTCAGCCATAAATAATGCAATTAGAAGCGCGACAAGCACAAAAACCGCCTCCAATTGATGGCAGACAGCGACTCCCGCAAATAACATTTTAGCTGTCGGTGGCACTGACTGATCAGTGCGCTTGAACGCACTGATTTTTTAGCTTTCAACCGGAAAAGGCCAATTTTCAGCTGCTACAAGACAACCTAATTGTCAGCCGAGCAGTAAATCACAAGAGATCTACCTCCTCTAACGTCCCGGAATCTAACAATCCTCTGGCGCGGCGCGGCCGGGGCCGATGAATCGCGTTCTCGAATCCTGGTCACCCGACCGGCGCCGAGAAAGTCGAATTTCTTGAGTCGGCCGGGCTGGTGGGCCTGTTCCCAGGCTCGGTTCATTCGATCGAGGCCCTCGATTTTCTCAGCTATTCCGCCATTTTTCGCGTGGCCATTCTGCATGTCCTCGTTAACGTTAGAGACCAGAGCCTGCTGGTGCTTCGAGTTTTTACTCCTCCAATTGAAAAAGCCAGGCATACTAGCAGAGTGGTTAGGCACAGTTAGGAGGGCAGAGAAGCGGAGAGCACTGCTGCTAGTGGTGCAAGGTAGCACCGGCCGCAATCTGGACGGCACAACAAGATGGGCGCAGGAGGGCCGAAGTTCGGCTGGCTAACCACAACAGCTGGCGCGGCGCAGTGCCGGATACGCTGGTCATTTCGCTTAGGACTTAAGCCGCGCCTGGCTCCGAAATCCCCCACTATACGACCGTTGCAGGCATTAGCCGAAAGGTATGGACGTCCGGCCTCGAATTGTCAGCAAGAAAAATGGCCAATTATTAAAAGCCGGATTAGAAATAACACAACACCCGGTGGTGTGCTGCGCTTAAAAGCCTCTTACCTTGCGGAGCCGAGACCATTGCCTTCTGACACTGACTGTATGGCTAGGAATCGATTGAGTAGGAAGCGCGGCAAAATAGGATTTTATAAAGCATTCAAGCATAGAGTATTCATGAGCAATTTAGGACAAAAACGCCACACAACCACGCCTTCCGTGCGAGGTCATCGATCTTGCCGAGCAGTCCGGCTTACGACCGCTCTTCAGTTTTAATCTCAAACTGCCTCATAAACAACATTAGCTAGACGCCCATTGCCGAGCAATTACCAGGCACATCTGAGCTGCTCGCCCGGCAGTAATGAGGCTAAGTCAGACGTCAGACCTTTCTCCACGGAGCCTATTCAGACTGACATTTTCACACCTTCCCATAAGACTGCTTGCTTGCTCCCGCGCAAGTTTGTTAGTCCCACTCATGAACAGTTTGTGTCTGTTTAAGGTTTACATTCGTCAGAATTATGTCAGACGAAGATTAGTAGCAAAGCCACGAATATTTCTTACTTTGTCCGAGCAGAAAGGTCAGCCAAGAGTCGAGCGTCTCCATCGAGTTCTGTCGCTTTAGACAAAACATGTTGAGATTGCAGAAACATAAATAACGCGCTAATAGAGACAATATTTCTGAGGAGGCTTTACGACTAATATTATCTGAAAGGACAGACCGACCGGCGGTGTGCTATAGAGCAGCTGCTGGGCAATGGTCAGTGACGATGCTAATATTATTTGCTCAGATCGCGAGTTTTAGCTGCCAAAAACCAGATCGCTCGCTCGGCGACCTTGCCGACTTCAGCGAGACGGCAAAGATTGATAGCGACCGTTAGGCTAAAACCCGACGCCGATTAGAATCAACGAACGGGTTTTGGACAGTTTTAAGTCAAACAAGTGGCAAGCAAACTCTCTAGGCGGTGTGTTTTACGAGTCGCATACAAACTGATATAGAGGCGCCGCGAAACTCGTCGGTCTGAGGTAAAATTTAGCGCTCAAAAAACAAGCTAAGATAAACGGTGTGCAAGTGCAAGCACAATGGCACAACTGTTGCGATGAGAAATGAAACCAGAACAGCTGTGCGCTGGATTGTGCAAGTGAAAAAACGGTGACAGGATGTGAGTGAGCGACCCTCTGTGCTAAGTCCCAGATTTACCGATTATCCAACCGGTAAGCAAAAACGTGCAAACTGAGTATTCGACAAGTACCGGTTTTGTCTGCCGAAAAACCAACTTGTAATTTCAATAGTATGATTGAGAGCTTCTTATACTGAACCATTTGGCGAGCCAGATTTTATATTCCCGCCAACTGGTACTGAGGAAACTGATTGTGCCGCGCGCTAAATTCAAAGCTGCGAAAAACAACGGGCACATATTGTTCGAGATGTGCAAATAAATTTTCAATCGTTGCCAGTGTGTTTTATGCATCCGTATGATGGGCTGGGTTTGTAGGTTAGGCGCAGAAAAAACAGAGCAAACACGATCTGACGGCCCGCTAGCAAAAAATTGGGCCGCATTTGAAAGACTGTTACAATTGCACGACTCTATTACGTTATCTACTCAAAACAAACATTTACTTTAGCCGTTGGGTGGCCGTTAATAGGCAGTTAACAGCGTGATAAGACGGGACGGTGGCTAGCCGTAGTAGCTAAGAAAGGCAGAAGTGTGAAGCAGGTTTAAAAAGATGACCTAGTTAACTGGCGAAAGCGCAACTTTTATTGGAAACAAAGCAGCTTTTAACCGTAGCCACTTAGGAAGAGTACTAAGCACCAGCGATCACAGAGTACTAAGTTTAGGCAAAAAAGTGTTCGTGTTCTTCATCATTTGTCTGAGTTTTAGACGAACACAAATTTGTTTAGTGTTTTCGAACAAAAAGGGTCAAAACTGACTTTTAGGGGTCCCTAATGAGGGCGTATATCTCAGGATCTAAGCAAAGCACAGTAATGAAAATTTCAGCAATCTTTTAAGAATTTATTGATCTTTCATTTAAAAAAGGATTCACTCAAATCCGTTGAGATTTGCAGTTGCTACAGCGGTGGCAAAACTGACTATTACGGGTCCCTAACAAAAATTTCAATTTTATCTACCGTGTTCAGTTGACTCCTAAGCCTAAGCCTGAGCCTAAGCCTGAGCCTAAGCCTAAGCCTGAGCCTAAGCCTAAACCTAAGCCTAAGCCTAAGCCTAAGCCTAAGCCTAAGCCTAAGCCTGAGCCTAAGCCTTAGCAAGAAAGTGATTAATTAATATAGGTACGTATAATAGAGGGACCCCTAAAAGTCAGTTGTTAAGGCAAATCTCAACGGATTTGAATGAATCTTTTTTTAAATGAAAGATCAATAAATTCTTAAAAGATGCTGAAATTTTCATTAATGTGCTCTGCTTAGATCCTGAGATATACGCCCTCACTAATGACCCCTAAAAGTCAGTTAAGCCCAAAAAGGTTTATGTTCGCCTAAGAAGCACAAATAACAAGAGAGCTATGAACCGGTCAGACACAGACAGTCAACAAAGCACTGACCTCTGTAAGTGGGCGGATGTTTAAAAGAGCTCCTAAAACTGCTCCAGGCATTTCTGGCGCCCTTTTTGGCCCTGGAGAAGGTTCCCTTGGCCGAGTCAATCAGCTTGTGCTCCTTACTCATGGCGTAGGTCTGGCAAAAAGTCCAAAAAAGCCCAGTCGTACTAGCGCCGGTTGGATTGAAGTCAGCAGCGGATTGTGTGGTCAGTAGCCGAGCGTACGTAGACAGCGGCGCAGAGGAACAAAAGTCGGCCGAGACTTGCGCAACTGTCAGAGGGGCAGATTAAGCCCAGAATCTACGAGCAAGTGTTGGCGCTAAGACAAGGGGAGCGCACAGAATGGACCAGATGCTAAAGGCTCATTGGAAAAAGTTGGCCTACGCTGTAAATTTTCTGTCTGGCACTTTAAACTTCTGCCACTACCTATCATCAACCGGTTATGGCAGGCAGGCGTGTTTGATTTACATACATTATTAGTGCAAAATATCACCGCGCATCACTACCAAAATGCGCCCGAGTCCGGCCGACCAAAACTGAAATCGGCCCACGGCACTCTAAACTTAGTCTCGCGCCGATTTATTGCTTACTCCACACAAAATGCAACTCCTCTAACAACAAATAATAACCATTTTAGTGTAAACTTTGAGTTTCGTCGTACGATCCTGATGTATGATGGGCAGACGCCTGAGTAGAGCTTTGAGTGCGCTCACTTGGTAGACCTTTGGCCGGTTGTTTAGACAATTGAGCAATAGCAGTGGTTGGTTTGATTGTCTAAAAGAAACTGTTTTTTAGAGATTCAAGTTCACTGCCGTAAGTAAGAGACCATTTTCGAACGGGAACGAGGCATTGCCGACCGTTTTGATTTTGACATTTTCGACAGTTTGCTAGGGGTTTTGGCGGCGCTAAGTTTAGCTGCTACAGCTGCGTTGGTCACGTCCACAGCTCGATCGGTGCTGGCACCAGGGGCCCGTCGTCGGCGTCCGCATCGACAGAACTTGCGTGAGCCGAAAGTAACAAAAAACAAGAATGTCAAAACAATGGCTACACATAGGACGCCTAACAGAGTAACCGCCCAGTTTGGTAGTAAAGGCTCTGGCGTTGTAGTGGTGTCTGAAAATAACCTCCTCTACAAGCTGTAAAACTGCGAAGACAAAACCTAGAATCGGTGGTAAAGTGGTCGAAGTCAACGTACTGCCTCCTTTGTCGATAAAAAAGGTCACATTTCCAGAAGTTGTAGTGTTCATCGGCGTAGAAGCAGCTGCAAAAGATTTTGAATAACATATGGCATGTATGTACACCGATGTATGGAGTTGTCCGAAACAGCCGTACGTATACTATTTCAGCCTAAACATGGAATTTTGGGCGGTTTTTAGTACTGAAACCCTCCTGCGTATATTTTCGCGTCAGACCCCCAACCGAACTCAGCTCCTACGCCTCCAGCCCATCACCTCTTTCGGCCGATCACTTGTTTCATGATCGTGTACTGTACAATAGTCATGCGGCAGAAAAAAACAGTTAAGACGCGTCGCGTCTTGGCCATGGCTTGGGTAGTATAGTTTACGCTATCCCGTGTGTCACGGCGGCCCCGGCATAGGTCGAAGCGGTGTGTTTGTGGGTTCGAAAACTGTAGAGACAATGGAGAGTAGTTGACACAAAGCCCAACCCAGGCAGTGTCAGTCGAAAGTCAGCAATGGTAACTACTGTAGATAAATCGGACCCAAACCGGTGCTGTCTTGCATACACACTGACAGCAAAGGAGAGGGTTGTTGTTAAGGAGGTTGCCGGACCTAGTGTCTCTTCCTGCTCTATAGCAGTTGGCTACTCCTAGTCCGAAAGGACAAAAAATTACAACAACAACGTACATTGAGAGTGGGCAGAAGAATTGTGAGTTATGGAAGTACCATTAGTCGTGGCTAGGGATGTTGAGATAACTGAAACAACGGTTGTGGGCACAAATAATTTGGTACTGCTTACCTACAAACCTACTTACCCTTAGACGAGGCGGTAGATTTAGAGCTTTGAGTAGTAGATTCAGTCTTAGCGGTTGAGGTAGTAGACGACGTAGTTGTAGACGTTGTAGACGCAGACTCAGCTTTATAGAAAATTTTAGTCGTAGAACTTTTGCTTTCAATTTTTTTGCTTTGGGTCAGTAGAAAAATGAATACAAACACGCACAAAACAAACATACTGTCTGTACGTAACCAGTCCGAATTTAAATAAACAAGTCATGCGAAAAAATATACACGTATACCGTACCGTAAACACTGTATGCAAAGGCAGCACTTTGCAGCAACGAAGCAAAACCGTTCATACAATTTGTGTGCTGCACTACGTACGTACAGTACAGTATACAGTAGGTAAAAATGTCCAAACGCTTTTTTGACCTCCACTCAAATTTCTCGTTCTCTGTCAGTTTTCGATCGATTTAGCTCAAATTTTCAGCAAAAATTATCAAAACAACTGGCTATAAATTGTGCAAGTTTGGTGCGAAAATTCCATTGGCGTTGGTATTACGACTAGAGTGCGAACAATACCTGAAAAACCCAATACCCCAATATCTAATCCCAATACCTGAGACCCCCAATACCCCAATACCCAATACTTGCGTAGCTGAGCCAAAAATTGCATTTCAGTGAACAAGTACATTCCAGTGGTGTACACAGGATTTCTTTCACATGGATTAAAAAAATTTCGAAGAGGCCTGGTTGGTCCATTGTCCAACTAGGGGGAGAAATTTTGAAAAATTAGCCTTTAAGCAAGCATTTAGAAGCCGTTCCTGGAGGCTAGAATAATCAGAAACTAACAGTTTTAGTTGGTACACGATCTACACGCTTGAAACATGTCAACACAGTACAACATTCTGTACATGATTCTGGTATTTGGTGTGTGTATTTGTTTTCTACGTGCGGTCTTATTATCTTGTGTGTCTGTGTCCCACTGCATTACTAGTAAAAGACTTTGCAGTAGCGATTGAATTGTGAATGGAGATTAAATGTGTACATAGATTTACGTGACTAATCTTTATAATTCTACGTGGTATCCAGTAAGACGAGTGGAGTAAAATAAAATGATTATCGTTGAGTGCGAGATTCGACAGAACTGCCGACATCTTTGGTTACCGATACTGCAGACAATCCTCCTCCTTCTGTTTTCACTCTGTCCGGCGATTTTTGGGATGAAACCGATTTACTGGCTGGCGCCTCCATAGCTGTGTGTACCTCCTCCTCCTGCAAACAATGCAGTTGGTAGGTATACCAGAACCTGAAACCTGGGTTGCTACCTGAAAATTGTGAACCCGAACCTGACTCTACTTGGAAGTAAAAGTACTTACGTAACTGACACCAACCAACTAGGTCAGTACCTACATAAGTTTCAAGTTTTTACCTTTGTGTTCTATTCTAAGTGTTGCGTCAAAAAGCAAAGGGTAGGAAAGAAAAGTGGCGCGCATTTTCGTACTAAAAGACAGAAACTTCGAACAAACTTGTCTTAACAAGTCCAAAAAGTGCCCTATTTTAGCCAAAATTTTCTAAAATCTCTGAACCTCTTCACTTATAGTCGTTTGAGAGGTGAACAGAAATTGATAAAACTGCCTCAATAATAAGTTTGCTTCTACGTACAGTGTATGTGTCACCGAGGTCTGTTAACAAATCAAAACAATACTACTAGGGCACACCTGCACTACGTTCACTTTTTGTTTTATTTTGCCTAATCAATTTGTACTTTGTCTTAGCAATTTCTCAGAAAAATTGAGTACCAAAATTTCTAGCAGACAAAAAAACCAAGATTTTGTTTAAAATTCCAAACTGAACGTATTTGGAGCACTTATATTAATTCAAATAATCAAAATTTCAGTCGGATCAATTGTTAGCCTGTTTACGCGAAGCCCAACAAGATCAGCATGCGTTCTTGAAAACGGATACTGCAGTTTTTATATCATTCAACGTGTACCTGAACCAGACATTGAATTTTAGAGATACCTGAACCTGCTGGACTTACCTGAAATTTTGGGGTACCTACCAACCGTAGTAAACAATTTGAAATGGCTTTTCCGTATTGGAGGAACACTACCCCAGGTATAGCACTAACCTTTTTAGTTAAGCTTGTTCAGGCTTAGATTTATAGGGTTAAGGTTTCCTTACATAGTTAGGCTATCTCAAAACTGCTTGGCAAGCTGTGGTAGTGGCAAACAGTGGTTTTCACAGATAAAGTATACAGTAAATAAGCAGACCTCATCCTCAGGCACTGCCGTCTCTCCCTGTTCCTGCAGCAGAAAGGCGGGCGGTTTGGGCACTTTGAACGATCCTTTACGCAGAGTTTTGTCGATCAGGTTGTCTTTCTTCTGTCGCCGACAGCAGCGTGCCAGCGCCACAATCAAAATGATCAGAATGACGAATGCCAGAATGCCACCGATTACAATCACCACCAACCACTCTTCCAGGGCGTGGTACGGTCGCGGCGTCGGCTCCGTCTCTACACTCCTTCCAGATTTAGCTTAAAATAATATTGTGGTGGAATGTTGCATTGAAACAAACACCAACAAAGACTTACTTGAACCAATAGTACTGGCCTTTTTGTGGCTTGATGACGTAACACCAGTAGTCAGTATTGTGGATGAAATGCCTGAATGAATTTAGAAAGTAAAGAATCATTTTAGGCAATTCAACTTCTGCTGTAAGTGTACATTTACCTGTAGCGCTAGTCGCAGTCGAAGATGAGGATAGACCAGTTCCAGTAGAGTTAGAGACGATTGTTGTCGGTTTTGGTTCATTCTTAGTAGTAGTTGAGGCAGATTCAGTTGTAGTTGTAGAGGTAGTTGTAGAGGTTGTCGAGGTTGTTGTAGAGTTTTTAGAACTAGCAGTTGAAAAGTCCATCACCAAACAAAACAAAAACAGGCGCACAAACATTGCAGTCGATTCTAGCGATACGTAATAAACAATAGAAACCACAAAAATCTCTAATCATCAAAATTTGCATCTTAAAAGCGTTAGTACTCGGGAAAAGGGCAGGTGTTTTCTGCCTAATGGGCCTTTCCAATGAGCGTGGCCAGGCCTAAGTGAAAGTGCTTCGAAGAAAGGGCCGGCCAACAAATTCTCTTCCTGTTCCTTTCCGTCAGCTGTTTGCCGGCGTCGGCAGTAGCATTTATTAAATCCCTGCTTAATTGCAAATCATGCACGGTTTTCATTAGAGCCCTTTGCTCACAAGTGCATATGTCGTTGATTAGCTGCTTCTGCTATTCAAAGGCCGCGCCGCGTGACACACTGCGCTCGCTCGGTCGCCTGTACGCGCCACCTATTCTGTTTACCGTAAGTTGGCCTTTCCTAATTATCTCGTCTGACGTATTACGAGCTGCTGTGCAATTGCTTTATTGCTACGGGAAAGCCCCTGAGCAATTTTTAGTTCAGCCGTTGGACAAAAATAGGTAGCCACTTACGTTTGCGGTGCATTCCAAGCATAACCAGGTCCATGGCCTGCAGTGTTCCGTGCAGCTGTTTCTGGCAGTTGAAGCAAGGCTGCTCTTCGAATGGCAGCGAAATAACCGGCATAGATTTTCCCAGCTTGCTGATTCTGGTTTTCCAGCGTTTTCGAATGCGTCTCATAACTGGTCGTCCATTGGTGTGTCGACGGCAAAAACCGCTAGAGCCGCGCTGTCACATCACACGTAGGTGCAATCAAAATTAATAACGCAGAGGACTTTAGCATTTTAAAATATTTATGCCATCATTAGGCATGCAATTTCCGACCACTATGCCAGGGCTATTAGTAGTGAGTAGGAGGCAGAGAATTTTTCTGCTCCATTTATTAAGCTCTTCCGAAATCCACACCACAAGTAGACAAACACGGTCGGTCGGTGCAGAAGTACGGCAAGTGATTTTTACTATCTCCTTGCCTAATTACATCTCAAACAGTGCCGTGCGCTAGCCGAGTAGTTAGACGCTACCGACTATGTAGCAGTTTTAGCGCCCCATTTATTTACACAGCTCTCAGAGTTTTGTTAGAATTTCAAACAGTTTTCAGTTTGGAACTATTTTGATTCGCTCTCAAGTATACTAAGCTAGAGCAGTTTTTTGTTAGGTTAGTAGTTAGTTAATTAGCTTACCTGCTGTGTCTACCGTTTACTTTGATTTCAATTATGTGGCGGAGCGGCAAAGTAGTCTAATGCATTCGTCGCACCGGTCCTGGCCAATCGGGCACGCCGCTCGATTCAAATTAGGCGCCGACCGTAATAAGTGCGGGAGACGCACGGCGCGTCGCGTCGGGACCTCACAGAGAGCTGCTCTATAGTCGGAAAAAATTTCGTTTCCAACTGAATTTTCACGAAATTCTCTCGGAATTCTCTTGAATGTCCAACATTCGTGCGCCATCAAAGTTCGGTAGTCTATAATCGCGTGACACTGGATGACTGGCTGGATTGAATTTCACGTGATAATTAGTCTCTGTTAAAGAAAAACGGCGGATTATTTTGCTCGTGGACCATTCCAAATGCATTCGCACATTCATTTTTTGTTGAAGTTCCTCGTCCCATCTGAAGTGCTTTATGTGTGGATTTTACTGTCGCCTTACCGTCTGGATGAATGATTTATTTGCCCTGGAGAATTATTCCACTCTTCGATCGGATTTTATTGTTCTACAGCTATATTTTTTAAATTGCCCTTATGCGAAACCGGTTTTTATTTTTGAAGAAAGCGAAATTGCCAACTTTTGAATGTCATCTCATGACTCATCCGTTTGATATATTACGTACGGTCCAGGTTCGTTTGGCTGTTTTGGGATTAGGCCTAACTAGCGGCGCTCTATTTTGGTACCGGTTAGAAGTTAACTAGAAGGCAGATGTCTCATAATATAACCGACTAATAATAATAATAATTAGCAGTTTACCTACCTGAAATCATACAGCGACCAAGCACCGTAACCTTGGTCTGGAAACTTTTCCTGGGCATCAATCGACTGCAGAAACAGCAGATAAATATAGGTTACTGTAACTAACGTATCGGATTCTAGTATTTTTGTACGGAAGCCTAAGCCTGAAGCTAAGAAATGAGCGAAATGGGATGATTTTAAAAATAGCGTCACCCGGGATACGGTAGATGCCATACATGTACTAGGGGGGGGTTTGGGGGGGTTACCCCCCCTGCTGGAAAGGCCAAACCCCCCCCCACCCCCCCCCCCCGAGACAGGTTAAGGGACCCCTCCCCCTGACCAAAAAATACAAGTACTAGTAGTGGCTCCAGTATTAACAAACTGGGTCAGAAATCACTAATTTTTAGCCTAAAATTCACTTGAAAAGCCTTTGGAAACCGAATTTGGCGTTTCCACTGCTGATATTTAAGAAAAATCGGTGTTTTTGGAAGCTCTTTTTGTCATTTTTTGCTTGTTTTTAGCTTTAAAACGCTATTTGGCAGCTTAAAATAGCGATTTTTAGCGTCCTTACTGAGAAAAACGTGTTAAAAACGCATTTCTAGGCGTTTTGGAGCTTTTTGAAATTTGGGACCCCCCACCTGGGCGAAACCCCCCCCCTCGACCCCCCACCTGAGGAAAAAACCCCCCCCTACCCCCCTCCCCCCAGGTCGGCCCGGAGCTGTTACATGTATGGTAGATGCAGTAACCTATATTTACCGTTTTTATAGTCCATTGATGCTCAGGAAACGTTTCCACACTAAGGATATGGGTGCTTTCGCTATTCGATTTTCGGTAGGTAAACTGCAGGAACGCCAATAGCTTACTTCTGATTTCTGTTAGTTAGCTAAATGTTTTGTAGATAGCTTGGCCAGTCTGTTTTCGCTAGAAAAATTAGCTGAGTGACTGGTTGGTTCATAATAGTCTATAACTTGTTCTTGCTACCCATTCACAATAACCAAACCAGATTGGGCCTGTTAACAAAATAGAAAAATCGCGACCACGGCACCTGCTGAAGTAATAGCGGTTGATGCAGGCATATCTCGCTCCATAGGAGTGTATCGGCCTAGCATGTGTATGTGACCTGTAACATTATGGAAAGAGTGCCAAACAATTTTAAGATTACACATGCTCAGGCCATGGTGTTCCTAGTATTCACCAAGGGGGTGTAAAATTTGGCTGAGGTCTAAATATCTGTCCAAGATAGCCGAAAGAGAAAATTAAGAAAATTTGGCCTCCAAAAACCATTTGAAAAGTAAATATTTAAAAAAATTAGCAGAAATTCGAGTTTCTACAAGCTGTGGAAAGGGGTGTGCCCAGCCCACCATACCATGCTGTGATGCTGTGCCCCTCCTGGTTACGCTATTTGTTTTGGATTAGCTTAGTTTGTTCTTAAGAAAAATTGTCCAGACTATAACCATTGTTTTTCTGTGGAGGAGTTTTAGTTCCATTGACTATTGTTAATGTTTCATTGCGCCTCAACGTTCGTTGAATTAGCGCTGGTAGAAACAAGCAGTTTAGCTGACCTGAATGGAAAACTTTGCACATCTGCTGCAGGCCAACAAATAAATTTTCTCCTGCAAATTTGTCAGCCATTACCGTTTATGCGAAACAAATTATAGACCAATTTCCAGAACAAACGATCAAGAATTCAACTCACAACAACAGCTTTTGAAAGTTTTCCATTCAGGTGGTGAGCTGGATGAAAAGTCTTTGTTTCTACCGAAACAATGCAATGCTGTTGGGTGTGTTTATTTTAATTCTCCTAAAGGCTAAACTGTAACTTTTTTACCAGAGAGTGTTAGACTGGAGGATCATCATATAGAAGATGCCTCACCACTCCTACAGAAATGTGCAAAATGACAGTTTTCAGTTTCTAGACGGTTAATTTAGCTTCAGCTATTAGGTAGGTTATATGTCAGTCGCCTTATTGGTAATAGTTTTGTTTGTCCCAAAGATATGATAGCATTTCTATTTGCTGCCGTTTCCGCAAATCCTTACCAAATTAGCTGAAAATGAGTGCCAAAATCCTTGGAATTTTGTGATAAAGTTTCAGGCACCAGGACTATTCTCGCCACCCAACCCTGAGAAATTCTAAAATTTTTGAAATTTGTTTATTTGAAAACTTGTTGTAGGTAGTGTGTTAGAATGGAAACTATTTTGTTGTCATTTCGGCAAACCTTCAGCAAATGAT
This sequence comes from Sabatieria punctata, assembly GCA_030248155.1. Taxonomy (NCBI): domain Eukaryota; kingdom Metazoa; phylum Nematoda; class Chromadorea; order Araeolaimida; family Comesomatidae; genus Sabatieria; species Sabatieria punctata. The sequence continues at coordinate 68,740 of JASANB010000636.1, read as the reverse complement.
CTGAGATTTGCAGCATATCTTCTAAATTCTAAAAAGGTAGGAATTTTATCCATGGAGAGCGATGATAACGTTAAAATCAGGAATATCCTTGAAGATCCGTTTTCTTGACTTCCTTATTGAAAGGCCGATGTTCTGGAAATTCTTCATTATCTCAAGACTGACTCAATCTTTTTTTAATGAATTTTTAAGTATGAAATTGTAACTGACCAAATTCCCTGCTGTTTAGCAGATATTCTGCAAGTTTCAGGTAATTTAGTTAAGATTTACGGAAATGCAAGTAAATGAAATGTTTCCACTTTTAACACACTTCATATCTATAGCTTTAGAAATTAACATTTTACAAATTCTTGAATTTCTTAGGATTTGGATCGAGCCTGGTGCCCCAAACTTTACCCCAAGTTCCAATGATTTTTTGGCACAATGTTTCAAATAATTTGGCTAAGATTTACAGAAACGGCAGCAAAAATACATGTTCTTATATTTTTGAGACACACTGAAGTTCATAGAGATTTACGCGATCAGTGCCGAAAGTTTTTTAAAACTAAGAGTGACCTTTCGAAACCATTGTCTCATCTGAATAAATCGTGAGGCAGGTTTGGAAGGGTTGGAGTGAGTTTTTATTGACTGCGTTATTTATAGGAGTTGAAGTTCTTATTCGTGATGGATAGAAAATGTTGTTTAGTCTTCAAACTCGCATGGTTTGGTCGTTTTTAATTCCCCCGTCACAGTGGGACTATAAGTGCAACTAGTTTCTAAAGTTTTGCGTCTTGATTTCATTTTGTTTGAGCCCAACTAAACTTTTCGTAGCTCCATTTGCGCGCTATTAGTTCGGTACTAAACTCTGAATTGAGGAGAGCTGTGCAAAGAAGGTGCCGTGGGCTAGTGCGAAATTATCTGATGGGTCTGATGTTGACTTTGGCAGATAATAGTAGTGTAAGGGTAGAGTTTTTGTGTTGACTGAGGTCCATTGTATTCCAAGTGTCAGTGAGTGTGAGTTTCCACTCAGTCAATGAGGTTTCTCTGCTTTCATACTCCGCTTATTCTTTGCCAGTCTCACTATAAAGGTCGGCAGCTAATGCAGACTTTGCTTTTTGTTTTTTCTTGCTTTAGTCATACAGACACTTCCGTTTCGGTTCTATTCTAGATCTTCTTCTGATTATGACTAAATTACAGTACCGAAATTTGCATACTAAGTTATTGTGGCTCCTGACATATATGGCAAGCAGACAGTGTATGTAGTAATTGAATTGCAGCAGTGGCGTATATGTAATTGGCTTCAATCACGTAGGCAAACTAGCTCTTTCACCTGTGCTCTTAATAATAGTTAGGTTGGGCGAATATTATTCAGGGACTTGAATGCCCAACAAAAGCGCCCGGTCCAGTCGGTGGTATTTGTTTTGCCACTTTATTCCCACATGTATCGGGTTTTTTCTTGTCGCCCGTCGCTCTATAGCTGCCACTTTGGACGCGCGAGTCTTGGAGAGGGCTTTCTCTACGTTTTTTGAGCGATTATTTGTGGCGCGGCCCGGCGGTGTGTCCAATCAATTACTTTTTGCACATATCGTGCCCTCTGTCATTACAATCGATCACTTTGCAGGCATTCGAACCGATATTCGGCCGCTCTCCGCAACTACTAGACTAGACGCAGAAATTAACTCAGGATTTAATTAGAATGCGCACTCTTTTATGACTGCCAGCAGCGTGGAAAGCGTGGGGATGCCAGATTTGGACTTTTAATTGATGGCATATTCGCCTCCAACGCAGCCCTCCGCCAATCTGATTCAGAGTCAGCCCAGCACCAGTCAGCAGTGGTCGCCGTCCGCGCAGTTTCTCTTGCACCGACAGCAGTCCAACTCTCAGAGGCTCATTCCCCTTAATGGACCCTCGGGCGGCAACGGGGTCAGAGCCTCTTTGAGACACCCCGGGCCTAACGGTTCCACGCCCAGTCAGGGAGCCCAGATGACTGGCAGCGACCCCAGCCAGCCTTCCGGTGAGTTCTTCCTCAGACTCCTAACTACTCAGCACTCAGCATAGTTAGGTGTAACTATCCTCAAAAACGATTATTTTATCGATAAGTTAGTCAGAATCGGAAGTATGTAATTTGTCTTGGTATGTCTGACTGAATCTAGTCTAAACTAGAAGCGAAGGAAGGGTTAAGAGTTGAGGTGTTTTGGGAATTCTTTGTGTTGTAGTAAAAGTCAGTGAGAGAAGCAATTTGGCGGCTGGCATCCTAAAAACATTGGCAGCCGTTCAGCTGTCTTCCGGAGCGCCTTACTCATTTATCAGTTTATCGATCTGTCACGGACACAGGGAGGGAGGGACTGCGTCACTTCCTCGTCTGTCTCTCTGTGTCAGCTTTGTTTTTTTGCAGGTTACACAATACTGGTGCCGGCGAATGTACGGTTCCGGGGAATGAACATGCAGCTGGACCTGAAGATAGACGAAAAGACGCTAGCCGAGGCGGCAACCTTGTCAAAGGCAGTGCAGGAGTTGAGTGCTGCGCGATCGGCTTCAAGTAATTATGACTGACTTTACAACTAATTAAGTCATGATTGGCCTGGCCAACAGGCTCGGCGATGAATACTAATCGCTTCTCGTCAATAGACAGTCACGATATTGCATACGCAGACAATCGCTATCTAATTTGTCCCTTTTCAATGCCACATTTTTTGTCAGAAATTTCTCTACATACTAGTATTTCCTATATAAACGGAGCTATATCTAAAAACCTAAACGGTTCGCCTAAACGAATTTGCGAGCGAGCGGTTGTGAGCACACGTGGCGAACGCAATTTTTTCAGCATTTCCTTATTACTTTTGTGTTCCCACTTCTCAAAGCTTGATTGCAGATTTGGACTCGGATCAGGAAAGCGTGCCGTCTCCGTTGTCCAGTAATTTGCGTCGCAAGACGGGCGGTCGGAATCCGCGGGAGTTACTGGCCGAGCGGCTGAAGAAGGCCAAGAAGCAGAAGGAGCAGCGACCCGGTGAAAGTGCCAAGTTGGAGCGGGCGTCGTCGCCGGGACTCTGTGCTAAGGATTTCAGCTCGGTGTGTCCTAGTCAGGTGGGAATGTCGGTCGGTTGGTTGATTGATTGTATAGGCTGAGCTACCGGTTCAGCCGTTGTTTACGTCTGGTGGCGTGTGCTTTTTTGTCGGCTGCGTTTAGTTTGTGTGTGTGTGTGACTGGCTGAATAGCGCTCTAATGCTTGGATGCCAAATGTCACAGATTGGCGCGCTCGAGTAGATCTCAAAGAAAGACGCTAATGGTCTCTCAGTCTCCGGCTTCGTTTCTTGCCCGATCAGCGGGCGGCACGGTGTTTTTGCGCTGGATTTTCCCGCTGCCCTCTTTTGTTCGAGCTCGGTGCTGCCAATTATGCAAATGTCAGAAGGCCGCACTTTTTATTGGTTCGGCCGTTCGGTTTTATAGGCTGCCTTTTATCAGAAATTCATCTCACTGTCAGACAGCCTTGGGAGTTTTTGGTCGGAAAATTAAAATCGCTCGCAAAAACCTTTTACTGTTGCTGTGCCTTGCCTGCTCCTTTGCTGCACGCACCATCAAGATGACAGAGCGCTTTGGGGGTCGACTGGTTAGCCGTGTCCAGCGGAGAAGGCGACTGTTTAGCGCCTGACTGACGGAACATAAAAGATGGACTTGAATGTGTGTGTGGAGGTCGAATCTGAGCTGTCGGTTTTAAATGGAATGCCTGATTTGTGGGCCCTAAGGTCGTTGCAACACCACTCAGCGACAAGACACAACCGGTTGGTCGGTCGGTGTTGTGTCAGCAGCGCGTCAAAGTGGTTTGGCTAGCTCTTTGTGTCGGTCAACAGGCCCGTGAATTATTCAAATTTAAACTGCCAGAAATAGCTGTCGCTTTTTCCATATAGCGTGCAGCGGCGGCAGCAGCAATGCCGAAGGCCGTCGTCGGCACAAGTTGATTGCAGCTGGAGCACTTTCTATTCATTTGGTTGGTGTTCTGGCCAGCTCTCGCTCGTTGATTGGGACGCCTGGCTCCAAAGTACCCCCGACCGCGAGCCAGAGAGAGAGAGAGAGCGCGCAGTCCCTTTTTTTGGCTCGGGGGTCGGCGGCCGGTGGCCTTCGGGGCTTTTCGGTTTTAATCACTCGGCAGCACAATATTACTAAGCGAGTGGCCTGTATACATGGGAACGAATGCCGTATGGCTGCATCGCAGTTGCCGGGGCGACCGGTTTCAGCGTTCTAATTAACGCCTAATTAGAGCTCGACTAAATGCCCTGTTCCGTGACCTGCTGAGAGCAGGGGCCAAGCCAACACTCACTCAGAAGCAGGGAGGAGAAGAAAAATAGATAGAGAAGACCGGGGTCGTATGAGGTGGCAGTAAGCGGGCCGTTTAAAAAATTGCCTCTCTGCATGACGTATTGGAGTGGGAGCGCGCGCCTGCCGCGTCAGATAAAACCCATTCGGCCCCCCTCGGCTGCGTCCCAACGCTTAACCGGGGGACTGACTGGCTGGCCGAGTGCGACGGAATTAAAAGAAATTCAATAAAAAATAGTGCGCCTGCCCGCCCCGCAGCCGCTTCTGATTATTCATGGCCTCACTTTACTTTTGGACGTCCTTGGCTGGTTGGTTGGTCGCTCTGACGCAGATACGCACGACTGATTGATGCATCGCTATCACTTAGTCACTCTCTTCTTTTCCTGCCTTCCTCTCTGTTTGCTTGTCTCTTCGCTTTGGTGCATGCGCTCGCTGCGCTTAGCAACAAGTGCGCAGTGTGCGTTTTGAGGGCAGGCAGGACGCGGTTAAAGACAGCCTAGGTAGCCTTGAACGCAGCTTGCTGACAATAGCAAATGGTCGTTCATTTCCGATGCTTTTATATGGCTCTTTTATACGAGAGTAGGGGCTTTTACCAACAACTAGCCACACTGTCATGCAAATGCTCGGCTGCACTGCATCTGCAGGACTTGCCTAGTGAGTGGTCATTTAGCTTTGCGGTTTTTTTGGCCGCGTCTGTGAGTGATGAGCATTCAGAAATAGCCGTGTCACGTGTATCCATTTCGTCTGTCGATACTCTATACGTGTGTTGACAGTTGCTGCGGCTGCAGATTGATACAGTTGTCTGTGCCACGAGCTACTTGTCACTTATTCGGGCCGGCCGAATCAGATGTTTTCACTTGTCAGCTAGCCAGTCTAAATTTCAGGCCTCAGCCCTTCAGGAGATGTGTCCGACGTCGCAGGACCTGGTGGCCAATCTCAAGGAAACGCTGGCGCTGGCCGAGCCGCAGTTTTCGCCGGCTTCCACCGCTGCGTCGCCCAAACTCTTCACCAACGGCGCCGCTTCCACCTCCTCCCCGCTCGATTTAGACCTGTCGGTGCCGCTGAGCAGCAAATTGCCTTTGTTGAACGGCGCGCACACCGCCGCACCGGTGGTACCCAAGTGCGAACCGATCGAACCTGCCGTACAAGTGAACGGTGTGGAACCCCCGGCAGAAGAACCGCCCCCTCCGGTGCAAACGCAGCCTCTCCCTCCGCCCGCCAGACGGAGACGGACCAATAACAGAAGTAAGAGCAGTTGCTTTTTTATTACGACACGTGCAACAGTCTTCTACCAGAATCGCTAAAAATTTAATTCCGACCGAAGTGTTTGTCTATGCTAGATTAAGTAACAGTCGTACATGGGCCGGAAAGTGAATGTGGGGCAAAATCTTTGAGTGGTCTACCGATTTAAGATTTTTTTGTTTCGATTGGTCTGTTACCGAGAGGTAACAGTCTGTTTCGCTTGGGTCGGTTGGTATCTGTTCTGGATGGTTAAATGATGTAATAAGTAATTGGCACAGAAATTTGCTTGGCTGAAAAATTCAGTGTAACGTGTTAGGAAAGAGTCCTGTGTGGGTGGGAGAGGGTGTTAGCTTTGTCAGTGGGCAAATCGCAGTGACAGCTCTTCCTGTAGAACTCTTTCAAATCCCTGTTGCGCGCCTGGTTGATTTGTATCCATTTTGAGCATAGCCTAGCCAGCCAAGCGGATGGTGACGTATTTGTATTTCACCGCTCTCGAGCAAAGTTTGATTTTTGCCATCTGCACTTTTCCAATTCTTTTTGCTGCCTTTAAAACATTAGTCAGATTGAGCAGTTGCTTCTAGTTTACAGTAGAAACTTGACTGTGAACGTAATTGCAACGCAAAGGTAGAACTCGCTGCATCAGGATTAGTGTAGTGCATAAAATCGTTTCATCGCTTTTCACATATTTTCCCTAGCCTTCTTCATGCAACCTTTATTGGCTAAATTGTTGTAAGGAAAGTTTTACAATGATCAGAAACTTCGCTATCTACATTCTGAGAAGCTTTCTCTATAGAAGGTCCTCTCGCTTCGATCCGGAGGAGGGAGTTCCCCTAGTTAAAAGGATCGCTAGGAAGGAGTGGTAGTTTGGCCTTCGCAGCAGGAGATAATCCTCAACTCGTTATTACGTAATGTGACAGATAGGGCCGTTTTTTGCTATTTATGACATATTTTTAGTACTCGACCCAAGAATTTTGTCTCAGTCCCTGCACCCCTTCCCCGTTCGGCCTGGGGCCATACATGGGCCGGGGGGTAAGGGGGTTTACCCCCCTCGCCGGGCCATACCCCCCTCGGCCGTCCATACATACTCCATCCCCCCTCGCCGGTCAGCCCCCCCACCCCCCTCCTGGAGGGAGGAAATTTTCGCTTTTTTAAGGCAAAATAGGCGTTTTTTGGCTTTTTTTCGGGGGACCCCCCCCCCCCCCCGAGGTCTCCTACCCCCCTCCGGATTTTTCCGGCCCATGTATGCCTGGGGCCAGCTGAAATTTTGCCGACTTTTCTAGAAAATTCACCATTTTGCAGCGATTTTTCGGGTTTTTTTGGGAAATCGGGCTACCCCGTTTAGATTTTTCCGGCCCATGTAAGCACGGATGACCTGATAAATGCGTGCCCCGCTTGTATGTAGACAAGCTGAAATTTGTGGTTGTTTGCGTTGCAAGTTGTCATAGCGGTGGTGTCTTTTGTTGAGCGCTCTCCAAGCGACAAACTTTTTGTCTATTTGCGCGCACAGCACTAGACAGCCACATTGACATTGCGGTGATTAGTTCTGTTCTAAATTTAGCAGCCATCTCAGAGTGGCGACATTAGCGAGAGAAGGGTTTTCTCTTTTCAGGAGGAGAAAGTCAGGTGTGCGAGCATTACGAGCCGGAACGGGAATGTCGACAAAGAGCAATCGTCGGCTACCGGTTCTGTATCAGACACATTCTCGATGATCCCAACTCCCCTTACGTGGCCTGCTCGCACCGACGCAAAGCGAAGAGTAAGTAAAAAGTGTTGGTTGGCGTTTTTGGCGCTAGATAGGTCAGTGTTTTTCGGCTGCTTATCCCAAAATACTACGTCAGCAGCGGTAGCTGCAGCAGTAGTGGCGATGTTTTTGCCGCGAGCTGGCATGATTTAGAGGCACTCGTTACAAGTGGTCGATCGAGCTGGCTTTAAACGATACTTTGGCACACTTGGCCAGCTGCTCTTTCTTGGCCGCCTCCAAGACTTGGCGCTTTTTTACGCCGCGCGATGTTTTGCGCAGATAAGAATAGCCTGCGCGCGTGCTGATAATTAGGTTGATTATGGCGCGCAAGGCAGGCAAGTAATGAGTGGCGCAGATATACGGATCCCCCGGCGCTCCGGTCTGATTGCTTCTTCTGTGTCGGCTATGTAGCTGTGCCGGGGGCGTTCCATTAATGCAGCGCTCTCTCTGCTGTCTTCGACACCTCTGACCCGCCCACCCACCGATCGCCATGATCTATGCATTGTACGCACGCGCACAAATCACAAGTCATACGCAACTTAATCAATTTTCTTTCCGGCCCGCCTGCTTATGTATGTATGTGTGTGCGTACTGTTCAGTTTATATGGCACAGATTAGAACACAACCCCCTGCCCTGTCCGTAACTGTCAGGCGTAGCCTTAGGTCAAACAAGCAGGCATAGGCTAGCATTTCGGTTGAGGGGATGGTATATTTTCAAATCCTGAGGGGCTGAGCTGGGCAGGGCTGGGCAGCGACAGCTTAAGGGGGTTGAGGGGATGGTAAGGCAAAAAGTCCGATTTTTTACAAAAATCATGGCTTATTTTTCGTTGTTTAGACGTAATCAAGTCATACTTTTATCATAATTTTCTATGCAAAATTCTTCCAAAGAAATTCCTGAGGAGGGGTAGCGGCGGGCTTAGGAGGGGCAACCCCCTTTTTTGCCCATGTCTGAAAACAAGCGAGTACCTAGTATTAGCTGGTGCCTAGCGACAAGGGGCGGTGTCCTGTAATTTTGGTGCATAGTAACCGGGGCGTTTTGCGGGTGCTGGAATGTTGTCGTGTGAATGCCGATTTAAATTTTGTAACGAGCATCGGGTCGTCAGGGACTGAATTTTAAATGCCTCGCACGCAGCTGCCACAAACAGCATACGGAATGCTGCTAAACGAACGGCGCAGCGAATAAATGCAGCTCTCCCACCGACACCCGACCCGACCAACCAAAAGTGCAGAAATTCGGTGAAAACGCAGACGACACGGAAGTTTTTTCTTTTTAGGAGAAAAAGGTGCTTTGCACGGTGCACTGATAATAGAATGTTGTCGCTTTCATGTGACTATGTTTGGTAGTATTTTATCAGTCGGTCCCAATGTTTACCAACGGCGCGCCGGTTTTTACGATAGTTTTGCCGCGCTCGCGTACGTACTACGTTTAATCTGGCTGTATATAAAATTTTTTCTTCCTCCGTACGCAGGCAGACAGATTGTTGGTCGCTTTGGTGCTGAAACGATCGAGGCAAAGCTATGCGTTTAGTAGAGAGTGGGCTGAATTTTGCAGGAAAGAGCGATGCCAACCAAGAGCTTCAGTGCACGAACGCAGTACGCAAGGACAAGGAGCTGCCGTACTGCAGCACCCACCTGATTATGATGGGTATGATAGAACCAAAGAAGAAGAAGGACGGCGCCAGCGGCGGTCAGAAGAAGAATCAGAACAAGCAGAACAGCGTCAACAACCACTGCCCTCCGTCGGTCGACGAACCCGGCCTGGCGTCGCTCGACGCCCTACCCTCCCCTGCCTTCTCCGACGCCAGAGGTACCTTCTACTCACCTTTTATCCACTCTTAGCTAGTTATACTCTTGCTTAAATTGGCATTTTTTTGAAAACTAAAGTTTACCTCAACGCACCACTGAACGGTTTTTCATTCACAGGCTCGTTTTTTAGGTTACCATATTGAAGCACTGGGGATCCAGTCATGTCTCGATAGTTGTGGGACTGGGACGTGCCAATTTTGTTCGGATTAACGAATTTTTTGGATTATCGATTCAAAGCTGAAGCAGAATTTTTTTATTAAAACTTCTAAATTAAAGCTTTGCATTTTGATTCTGTTATGGTACTGCTTGAATAACCCCTAAATAGAACAAGGATCACGTTCTGATGCAACCGAAAGCATATGAAAATTCGTCCTGGAAAAAATGTATATCCTGATAATAAATTTAAGGTTATAGATTTTTGTGAAAATTATTTGCTTTGCCCTGCAAAAATCGAAGTTGGGACCGCCATTCTTGTCCGGATTATAGGAAGGCATGAAACATGGGAAAATTTGTCAAATTCTGGCCGGATGGCGAACGATCGAATCCGGATTAACGAGACATGACTGTATTGCGAAAACCAGTAACGCTAATTTGCAGTTCAGTCTTGTTTTTGCTTGGTCTGCCAGAAAGAGGGTTTACCTTTTATCGCAACGCACACTCAAATAGTATTTTTGGCGGGCGGCAGATGTGTAAACATAAAACTACTCTCTAACGACTCTGCACTACTTTTTAGTCTATTCTAAAGGGAACTTAGAACGGTAAATTTAGCCAGTCACATACTGCCATGGGTTCAGTTTTGAGATCATGCCGAATTTAGCAAACCATGTTCAATTGTCAGAGTACGTGCAGATGTGCCCCGTGATTGGTGGACTCCTGAAAAATCCCTAGTAGCTGGATTATTTCAGTCGAGTCTAAAGGCAATGCAGCACGTTGTTTTTTGGTGAGGAGAGAAAATTCCAAAGTGCGTTTTTCTTAGCGATCGCGCGATGTAGAGACCAAGGTTAATTTCCGAGTCGACCGAAGGATATTTGTTCTCAAAAAAAGAGCGATAGCCTAGCAGTTTGTAGCTTTGTACGGAGACACCGAAAAGGAGATTCCAATCCGACACGAACTACACCAAATCGAGTAGCGTCTGCATTGAATGGTCGACTAAAACACTATCACTATTTACTATTTCTGGCTTATTCTAGTTGTTGCAGAAGAGCTAGAGTGATGCTGTTTCAGCGCCGAGCACCGACTGTGTGCCGGGGCAGAGCAGCAGCAGTAGTCTGTACCCGACGGCCACCGGCAGTCCGCTGGACCCGGCCGGTCTGGAGGCGTTCCAGGGCAGCAGTCCGGCACAGCTGAACGGCACCGACGCGCTCAACCCGTTCGCCATTCTCAACTCGTTGTCGTCGCCGTCTCCGTTGCCTTCGCCCTCCTATAACAGCCCCCACTCTTATCAGGGACTCGGCTACCCGCCGCAGCCAACGCCCAACACTGTCGCCCCTCCGTTCGCTCCCTTCTCGCCACACACTCATAATGGACCACTAAATCTCAACGGGTCTGTCTGACTGTCTGTCTGACTGTTTGTGTGTATTGTGTGTGTGAGCGTTGTAGAGGGAGCTTCTCGCCCAACAGTTCGTCGTTGGCGCGCTCCAGTTCGGTGGCGTCGGCCTCCAGTCGTCCGGAATCGACGCTCTCTCTCTCAGGCGCTCTCACACAGCCTCCCACTTCTACACCCGGCTTGGCCGTGCCACCTCCCACTCAGGTAACTACTACCACACTCTTCTTTTCTTACACTCTACCCTACCTATGGTACGGCTACCAATTGTTACTAGTTCAGTGGAGACTGGATGGTGTGAGGCCTCGTTCAGGCCTATACGGTTTGAAATCCTCTGACTGACTTATACTCCAACCACCATCACAACTGTAAATTTTTGAGTTTTGTTTTTTGGGGAATCAACATTGTACCACTGAACTTTGTTTCTTGGGGTATGGGTCGGCTAACCTTGTAAATTACAGACAATATAGTAGAACAGTATCTGAAAAATTCGAATTGAATATATCTGACTGACTGGGTGCCCAGTTTTAAAACGGATGTGTTTAGGTTTGCTTTGATATGAACGCGTCCAGCTCGCAGTGGTCGATGGGCAAGGCGTCGAGTCCGACCGGAGCTGAGCTGAGTCGCAGTTACCCTGAGCTCTCGGCCAAACTGCTGCCCGTCAGCTCCACCGGTGCGTTGGCCTCCAACGGTCAGTCTACTTTCTTGCGCCCAGGTATTACTTCCTCTCTCTCACTCACTCGCACCTTTACTGCTCGCTGGTCTTCGCAAATTTCTGTTTTAACCAAAATATACTAGCTTCTGCGCGCTTACTGATGCTCGTACATACGTAGTATGATTTTTTCTGATGTTTTGCTTTTGTGATCGATCAGGTGGGGGTCACGCTACAACGGCCAGTTGCTGTGTGCTTTTTTGTTTGAATTTTGGTATTCAATTTTGATGGGCAATTTCGGTAATGCATGCAGCAGGTCGGTGTCGGCTATGAGCTGAGAGGGAGAGGGTTGAAGAAACAGCCCCAAACGCGTTCAACAGTTGCTAAGGAGAGAGCGTTTCAGGCGAAACTCCCTACCTCTGCAGTGCTCAGCAGTCGTCGGCAGCGTCTCCGTCGTTCGCCAGTCACAGCCCGGTGTCGCACCAGACTGACGCCCACCAGCCGTTGCCCTCTCTCGCCGCTCTCTGGTCGAGAACTCCTTCTGCTCAGCCCTCCCTCCTGCCTGCACCTCCTCCTCACCGAACGCTCCCGCAACACACGGTACGCCACTCTCTTACCACTCTCCTTCACTGACTGACTGACTGACTGACTGACTGACTGACTGACCGACCGACCGACCGACCGACCGACCGACCGACCGACCGTCCGTCCGTCCGTCCGTGACCGACCGACTGACAGACAGACTTAATTGCAGTTGTCGAGTGATCGTGCAGAGGCGACGTGTGTGCAGGTGGATGCCAAGACCAACCGGCGAGTGATCAGGCTGCAGCAGAAGCGGAAGAAGTTCAGAATGTTGGGCAGATACAGGGATATACAGGCTGTGGATATTATGTGCAACGCTATCGAGGTGACACACTTCGACAAACAAGACCTCTTTCCGCTCGGTTTGTTCTTCTGCCATATTGTCTTCCCTACCGCACCTACACAGACGCTTGTAGGTCTGGAGCCGTCAGGCAGTGACACCGAGGAGGAGGAGGACACGGACAGTTTGGCCAGTTCCCTTACAGACCAATGTTTCTCGTCTAGAATCCTCGATTTCCAGCCCCCCACCGCCGGTCCTAATGAGTATGTTTCTTCTATCTTTATCAGTCGTCTGTTTAGCTGTAGTGTAGATAATGAGCTGAACTCGGGTATTCCACTGGTGCGCTGCACAACAGACAGGCAAGCGCTGTTACGACGTTCAATTAGGTCTCTTGTTTTCGCGGCACTTGACCGCTCAGACCCGATTATATGTATGGCGTGCTAATGAGAAAAGGAATATTGGCTGTGACGCGTCAAGTCATTGTCAGCGAATTCCGAATAAGCCTGTGACCCTTTCGAATTAGCAACACTAAGGTTTTTGTTCGCCAACGGCACATAGACAGACAGACACAGACAGACAGACAGACAGACAGACAGACAGATGAAGAACAGAAACAGACCAAGAGGCGTCGAGCAGAGTTGTCTGTATTTTGTGTTTGCTACGATTTGGTCTGCTGTATGCAGATCGATCTGATGCGTTCATTTTACAGTGCGAGCGTGCAGGCGGCGGCTCGGCGTCAGTTGTATTTGCTGAAGCAGCAGCTGAATCTGGAGCGGAAGGCGTTGCTGCAGATCGCGCACAGCAATGCAGCCATCGTGCCGTCGGCGCGTCGGTTCCCCAACTCGGTCGGGAGAGCGCTGGCCGACGACCGACCAAGCAGACCCAAGTGCAGACGCAAATGGCACAAACTCAAGAAACTCGCGCGCAGACTGACTCACGTGGCCGAGGCCAGGACTGCTGCTGCTGTTGGGTGAGTTGTTCTATGCTAATTCAATCTCGTAATTTATTTAGCAAACGTTCTCCAAATTTCAAGTAAATGACGTAAAAAAGAAAAGTTTCTAGTTTGACAGCTTGGACGGTCGGTTAAAGGGTGTAGTAAGCGTGCAAAGCAGTAGAGTGAGTGTTTCAGTGATAAGAAGGAGAGTGCAGTGAGTGTGGGGGAGTGTCTGAAGGTGGAGTGCGAGGAGCGTCGTCTTCCGTACAGCAATCATTGTGCTCGTCACATTCTCTACAACATCGACCAGCGACTGTTTCGCAACTGCTCAGAACCGCTGTGCCAGCGCCCCGTGCTCGACCTCGGTCAGCAGCCCTCCCTCCTCACCGGCTCCAGATGCGCCTTACATCTGAGGGAACACAGCACAGACACTCGCTCCTCCAGCACCGACACCTCAGAGGTACTCTATCTTCTGCTTACTCACTCCCTTCCACAAACAAAACCTAAATTTACTGTTACTCCAGCCGTAAGGCCCGGTCCGGTTCACACCTGAGTGGAATTAGGAATTCCTTATCCCGAACGCGTTCACACTTGTGAGATGACGAATTAGGAATAAGTTTATTTTTGCTCAACTTTCGTTCTGTGTAATGAGAGAATGAGAGTCTCTGTTGTTTAGGACATTCCAAATCAATGTGAACAGACCTAAACCAAGGCACTTTCGGCAATTTTTTGTTCAGTTCGGTGGCGGTTTTACTTTAAAAACGAGCTAAATTGCAGTTTCATCGGTATCTGAGTTAAAAATGGCCAATGATGAAGCTATTATTCAAACAGTTCGTCCTTCACGATGCTTCAAGAATTTCTCAGGCTATCTAGATCGCAGTTCGGGTAGAAGATGGTGAAATTCTCCGAAATGCTGCCTGTATCGACGCTTAGTAATTGTTTGATTTCGCCTTTGGCGAACTGCTAGCACAACGAAAACGAATACAGCCTTTGGAAGTGGCATAATTACCAAACAAAAGCAAAATTAGTTCAATTTTCTTATTCCTTATTCAATGGTGTCAACGCGTCTGGGATAAGACATTGCGTTAGCGTCGTAGAGCGAAAGTACCGGTGCTTAGCTTTGTTACGAGTCGATCGTCACTTTTATGTCTGGCTATCACCAGGCCAGGGTGGAGTCTGTTCCTTGTGCCGGCCGTCGTTCTGAGGGACGCAACTAACTGCACATTGGTTTGTGTTTTAGCGACGCAAACGGTTTCCGTCTCAGAGACGGGCGAAACGACGGAAGCCGCGCGCACGACAGACAAATCAAGAAGATGTGGACGGGTCGGAGTTGGACGAAGCCACGCCTCTCTGCTCCTCCCCTCGCAATTCCAGCAGCAAGCAGGAAGAGACCAGTTCAGGTTTGTTTGTGTCTGTGGTGGCTTCAAATCTGTGCAAGCGTCGACTGCTAGACAATTATTTCACACAATTCCTCCGCGTTTTCTGGAGAGCAATATTTGCGGCCAATTTTTACAACTTCAGACGCTAAAGTTACTACAACTTCAGACGCAGATCACTCTGGTTGGTCAGAGAATTTTGACTTTAGTCTGAGAAAAGTCAGCGAATTTTGCTCTGAAAAAGCCGCAAGAACCCTGTACTGAGGTCCAGAGCGCTGCCGGTTGAATTGCTATTGGTGTTTACGGTAGAAGTGGAGTGTTGCAGAGCGTTCGGTATCGTCGGCGGGCGATGTGTCGGTGGCGAACACGAGCTCGGGCGTCGTGGCGGTGAAGACCGATGCCGAGCTGTCGCTTGCATCCGTGGCCAAAGACCTGGGTTTCGAGGACGATCGAGAACTGACCGAAATGCTGAACAAGTTTCCCGAAGACGCCTTCTCCAGTTTGATGAGCCAGGACTTCGGTAAGTGCTATCTCCTTTCTAAATTACCCCTTTAGGGCTACTTTTATGTCCACACTCTAAACAAGTTTCTTTTCTTCTGATATTGCCTGCAACAGGCGCTGACAAACACAAACACGAACAAACACGGCCAACTAGAGATAATAAAACCTATCACATCACAGTTTTGTTGTGCTGAAGGCGTATCCATGCTCGTGTTGATAAAAAGTCGGCAAGCGGAAGAAAAACAAAAACGTTTTGTACTAAAACAATATCATATAGACGTCCCTACCACTGCATTATTCAACAAACAAAGGTCGCCAAAAAGTTGTCTAAAGTTGAGCAACGTTTTTGTTAGTTTTGTTGGCGTAACAAAAACGGTCGGCATTGTTTAACGCGAGTACGAATACGGCTATAGTGCTTTGTTTTGTTGATTGTTCGCTCCTCCAAAAGGACTGACTGACTGGTGTGTACGTATTACTGAGTTGCAGGCAAAAACGGCGACCACGCCAGCGTGTTGGGTTCGTCGACGTCACGCGTGGAGGCGGCGGCGGAGTCCGGTGCAGAGTTGGGACACAGCTGGGCAGACGTTGAACAGTTTCTGCTGTCCGAAGGTTACCACGGGGCCTCGTTCGGTCAGGGCACGCACCCGCTGGCACTGGGAGCGCATGACCTGCCGCCGGTGGCCCAGCCCCTGCCGCCACTGAGCAGTCTGACGCCGCTGGAGCCGGCCCCGTTCGTGGCGCCGCCCCCGCCCTACAGCAGCACTGCTGCCGCTGTGGTCTGGACTCAGCAACAACAAGGACATTGCTAGCGCGGCTGGCTGGGTGGGTGGTTGGTTGGTGTTCGGTCTGGTGTGATAGATAGTCGATACTTTGTGTTTTTCTCTAGCTTCTAAACAGTACTGGTAGCTAACTGGATTTTCAATGAATGGACCGGCCATTTGTTTGCGAAATCTTCTTTTTGTTGTTGTTCTTCTTTTGTTGCTGTTGATGTTGTGGGGCGCGCGCGATTGATTGCTTGATTGTGTACAAATTGGGATCGATGAACGAGTCTAGAGTTTTCCTTCTTTTTCTTTTCTCTCTCTCTCAATTTCTTCTCTCTCAGCCATTGCGCTAGCCGTCTTTGTGTGGTAGAGAAAAAGTTGCTTGCTGTTGCCCGCAGTAGTGTAAGTGGAGCGTGCTGATTTAGCCTTTCTCCTTATTAGGTCCGGTTGGCTGTTAGGGACGCTTAAGGAGATGGAGCACTAAGAGTGCGCTGCTGCGTGATTGTCCGGTTTTGTGAATTATTCCCGGTCTTTCGGGGGCTTATGGTCGAGGCGACGAATTGCTATCGCACGTACAGAGTCGAGCTTAGATGTTACTTTTGTTCTTTTCCTTTTTCGTTTATGGGCCAACCGTAATCTGTTTGAGCGAGAGAAACGTCCGATTTGTTAGTGGCAGTGGTCCTAAAGTACAAGAGGTCGAGTTGGCACGTTTGTGTCTGTCTAAGGTTGCAGTAGTATTCTGACTAGTGTAACAAAGTTGTTCTTCTTGGTACGGTGTATGTCGATGACGGACTGCTATTAATTTGCCTTTTACGTAGTAGTCGAGGATGTTGTTTTTGGCTGCGTCAGATTGTTTAATGTGTATTTATTTGTCTATTCTTGTGCATACTATAAGTTTACTATTGAAGCAAACATCGTTGTTTTTTCTGTGCGTGTAGAGAGAACGAAGTCTTTATTTACTACAATACGTGGAGATCTGTCCAGAAGTAAATACTTCAGTCGCTTTCGCTTCTCTTGCGCATGGCTGCATCACTTCAGCTGGTTACCAGTGTGTCACTTAGTTTGGTCTAAGCTCACTTTCATAAAAGGGGTCGCATAGAAATTTAACGACAGTCAACTGAAACGAGTTCTACAGCCAAGTTGTAATGCTTTTGATAAAGTTTGTGGTAACTACACGTACATGTTGGAACTAGAATTGGTTGTAGAAAGAAGACACGTAAACTAGTGTTTTTAATGAAACACCGGGTTGAAATCGCAGCACATACGGTATTGTACGTAATCAGTAAGCAAACTTATAAGATTTAGTGGGTGAACCTGTTTGTCAATAAACCCTGTAAAATGGTGTTTCCAATCAAAGCGATCGTTCGTATCCGTTTCAAACGACCCTTCAGTGACAGTGACCTTTGTGAAGGTGTATGAACATAAAAAAGAGACGAATTTTTGTGCTTACGGTTTTGGACTACCTATAGGGTTGATTAGAAACGGATATCGGCACTTGCTAATCTAGTCGAAGGCTTATGTTTGTCAACGCCTTGGCCACAAGCAGTTGACGTGCCAGGATAGTGCAGACAGAGTTCGGTGGAAAAGGTTCTGGTCAGCTGCAGCGCCATTGGAAATTGCTCGGACTGACGCGGTCGGAACTGGTGAAAGGTGGAGCCGTGGATGTCTTCATCGTCTTCGAGGTTAGCGTTTGCTACGCGTTTCATACAAATGCCGATGCTTACGACCAGAAGCACCAGAGCCGAGCCTACGACAAAATAGGCGAAGTAGTAGGCCCACAAGGCGTGCATGATCTGTCTCAAGGCCGCACTAACAGCTCCAACACAAATTAGGTATGCATTATTTACTTGCAACACACATGCCAACTAACCGATTCGCCGTTGCAACTTTCTAGGTTCAGTTAATTTGCTTTAACTGCAATATTACTTGCTGCCCTTAATCAACTTTATTAACTTTGCTGGTTCAAGCAAACTGTTCGTAGCTACCCTGCTAAATCTACGTTCCATAACGGTTGAGTTACACTATAACACACCTTTCTGATGCAAAGGTCGTAAAAATTTTATCTGGTCTTTCTGAATGAAGTTATCAAGTTACGCTCACTCCCATTTCATGATTTCTAAAGAACAATTTTTGACAGCAAACATGTGTTCTGCGAACCAACTAAGTGAAGAACATTTATTGAAAATATAAAGCGCTTTGCCTGAAATCATGTGGTTTTGTCAAAAGCAAAGCAAGGGCTGTCTGCTGTGGACGGCCAGAAGACAACTTGGATACAAAACCACTAATAGTGGGCGACTGAAATTAAGGCAAATAAGGCACGTCCGGAGCATAGTTAGGTGTTTGGCACGAAATCTCACGTCAATTAGTAGGCGAGTGGCTCGCTCCTCTGCTTTCTCGCTGCGGCAGCTACCAAGTCCCATGGAATCGACAAACATCACCTCCATCGCAAGTTGGTCTTGGGAGGCGCTGTTGTCCTTAGCCAACGCCGCTCTGCTCATACTAGTCTGTATAATTGGACTTAGTCTGAATGCTCTGTCGATCGTGATATTTCTGCAGAAAACCTTCCGTCGTCTGTCCATAAATATTCTGCTGGCAGCGCTCAGTCTCGCCGACTTACTGCTGTTGTTGACTTCTATTCCTGTCTTTTCGGCCGGCCCTCTCTTGTTCGTCTTTCCTAAACTTATTCGGTTCTACTCTGTGTGCAATAACTACCTCTATCCCGTCGCACTAATGTTCCACTGCTGTTCGGTGTGGCTTTTGGTGGCCATCACGTTCGAAAGATGGGTGGCTGTTTGTCGACCGCTCAAAGTTGAACACTACTGTACTAGGTAAACTCGTTTTGACTGGGCCACGTTAATAACCGTTTAGAAAAACAATTTATACTGACTTTCAGGAAACGAGCCATCAGCGCAATCGTAGCGGCAGCGTTTTGTTCGGTAGCTTTCAACATGTGTCGTTTCTGGGAGTTCTCTTTCAACGAGGACGGCGAGTCCGTGTTTCATTTGCGAGCGAACAAACAATACCTTCTGTGGTACGGCACGGTGGCCAATTTGTTGGTGGTCTACTTCCTGCCACTGGTCACTTTGGTGGTTGCTAACACGTTGGTAGCCCTCGAGATCTATAGAGCCAGTCGCAACCGACAACATCTGACCAACTGCCAGCAGAACAGTCACAAAACTGCCAGAATGCTACTCTGCATTATCATCGGTACGAATTTAGGAAGAATGATAGTTGGTGACACGTCCACTACTTAACTAGTCTAGGACTCCGTTCAAAAAATGTACGAATGTCCCAAAATGGACACATTCTTTTTTCTGAAATGTTCGCCCCAAATGACCTGAAATTTGAGGAAACTCTGCAGTGGTATATTTTGTGTTAAAATTTCAAGATTGAAATAGAATTGAGAAAGTAAGGATGTTGTGCTCATTCAAAAAACAGATTTTCAGGGATTCTTCATTTTCTCAAGACTACATCAATCTTAACGCATGACATTTTAACACATAACATACAGCACAGTTTTGCAGAGTTTCTCCAAATTTCAGGTCATTTGGTGAACCTTTTGGAGCAGCAAAAAGAAAAGTTTCCATTTCGACGCTATACAAAGTTCACATAGTACTTAGTTTCTTTCTCGGGATTGGATCAAGCCTGGTGCACACAGACTTCCCCTATTTTGCACCTACAATGTACGTACTTTAAAATTTCGGTCAATTTGGTCAAAAGTTGGGCAAATGGCAGCAAAAATGTATCTATACGTACTCCTAAAGCAAAAGCTAAAGAACGTACACTGAACGTTTAGTTACAGTACGTATAGTGAATGTAATGAGCTGGAATCTATTCCATCTTCAATAATTTTTTCCACCAGTATGTACGTACATAGGTATCTGAACAATTCATGATTGTGCGACAGTTTCAGTGTTCGTTCTGACTTACACCATGTCTCTGGTTCTGATCTTGATAGAAGCCATCGATCCTAGCATGTTCGACTGGCAGTTGGGCATGCTGCTCAGCGATCTAAACAACGTTCTGGTGGTGACCAACGCAGCAACCACTGCCCTCTTCTACCTTCGCTTTTCGACTCGCTACCGACTCAGTGCCAAATTGCTGTTGAGTCGAGTTTTCTGTCCCAACCGCTACCTGCAGCTGTTGAGTTTGCCACAAGTCAACCGGCACCTCAGTCGCTCGATAGTCAGCAGCCGATCGGTGCGATCCTCTCTGTCGTCCTCGCCGAATTTGCTGAATCGCGGCTCCCACTCGACCACAAGTGCGTTGGGTTTGGGCGCCGGGAAGGAAAGCAGCAGTTCGTCGCGCTCCTCCGGTTCGTCTTCGATTTCGGTACTGCCACGTCTGCGAATGCACACCAACCCCGAGTACTGTAGCAGCAGTCCATTGGTGCATACGATTTCGGTGGAGTCGCGCAGAAAAATCTCGCTCAGAACGCGAATGTGGGCCCGACAAGCCAGCTCCCGATTGGCAAAACCGCCTAGCAGTGTGTTTGTGAGTGTACAAGAGAATCTGGAGTTGGTGCTGGACCCGATGGAGAACAGAGCCAAACGGGACTCCGACAAAACGGTCACCTTCGACTTGCCTGAAGAAGAAACAGAACTGTGATGTTGTTGTCGTGAATAGGTTAGTTTATTGGATTACAGCTTGTACTAAACACGACTTTCATGCACAGGCAAAGCAAAGGTGACAGTTTTAGTGGATCCTTTCTTGATTTTGCCTTCAGAGGGATCCAGAATAGCATCCAGGTCTTCTTTTGACTTTAGTTCTGTGGCACAACCGAGTTCGTTTGTTTGGGCGCCAAACTTAGCCAAGTCCAAAGTCGGCCGTGTGTTCATGGACTCGGGGTTAGTGTGTCGGCGGCCTTTTGATTCAATTCTGCACTCATAATCGTCAGAGCCAAGGTAGTTGCACAGACTACCGGTAGAGATGTGTCTGCTGGGTGGAGTGGAAGCACTAGAGATTGGGGATCGATAGCGGACTATTGACTGATTGAGAAATCGATTGATTTCGTTGGAACTCGCAAGCTGTTCGTACGTGCTCGGTCGGAAACAACGAGTGAAGAGAAGTTTGACGCTGAGACGATAACGAGTGGAGAACTTCAGGTAGAACAGAGCACTGGTGGCCGCATTGGTAACCACCAGTATGTTGTTGAGGTCGCTGATCATAAAACCAAAGTGGGTATCGAACACCTCTGGTTGCACCGCTTCCAAAACATTCAGCACAAACGATGACGTATAGGTGACCACGAAAACTGCAACAAGATCGCATACATCTATAATGGAACCGGTAGTGAATGTTAAGAAATCCCTAGGTAGACCTGCCTCGCGACTACTGTACGTTGTATGCACATTGAAACGAGCCAGCCTATGTACAGCAGCTTAGTAGAATAGAAGCAAGTAAATTACCGACCCAAGATGATGCAGAGTAGCATCTTTGCCGTTTTATGATTGTTCTGCTGATTAGTGCTCAACTGCTGACGTTCGACGCTCACTCTGTACAGTTGCGCTGCTATGAGCCCGTTGAAGACGACCAGGAAAGTAAGAGGAATGGCGTAAATAAAAACAAGATTGGCCACCAGCAAGTACCAGACGAAGTAGACCTGGTTGAGACGCAGCATCCGCGTCAGACCACCGGCCTCGTCAACGCCGAACTCCCAGAAACGACACAGATTGAAACTGACTGCCGTCACAGCCACCACGCAAATAGCTATGGCCGCCCGTTTTCTGAAACCGATAAACTCTTGAGTAGTCTCTGTAGGTGACTGGAAACCAACCTCGAGCAATACTGGTCAACCAGAAGTGGTCTACAAACGGCAACCCATCTCTCAAACGTGATTGCCAGCAACAACCATACAGAGAAGCAGTGGAAGCAGAAAGAAATCGGGTACAAATACATGTTGGCGAAGTTGTAGAATGCAATCAGTGAGGGAAAGACCATGAGAAAAGGACCGGTGGAAAAAACAGGAACGGCCAAAATCAACAGAACCATGTCAGCAAAACTGAGCGCAGCCAGTAAGACGTTGATAGAGAGGTGACGAAAGTTGGGTTGGAGAAAGACGAGCAGCGAAACAGCGTTGAGGAAGATGCCAGCCGCACACACAACGATCAGCAGTCCTCCGTTGAACAAGTAGACGAACACGACCCAGTCTTTCCACTGCTCGTTTCGGTTGTAGACGTCGAAGTCGGCGGCGTCGTTGCTGCTCAGATTCATTTTTTCCAGGACAGCTGTGTTGGTCGAGAATGTCCAGGCTAAGCCGAGACATTAGCGCCTAATGTCACGTCAGTCTATTTGAACGTGACTGACAGCACCAATCATTTGTTTGGTCTGAACACCCGAATCAGATAATTTGGTAATCGATGTGAAATCTTCTGTATCTCGTCAGAAGAAGCCGCGTGTTTACGTGCGGTACACAACAGAGCTGCGCAGAGAAACGACAGAACTAAACATGAACCATCGTCATGACTACCGAATTTGAAGGATTCTTCTGGAAGCCTCAGTTGAGTGTTTAGAGAGTGAATAGCCACGAGTTGTCAAAATTTTCTGAAGAACGTGCTACAACAGTACAATGCTGTACGTACCTGTGTCTATTTTGTTTGATACAGTAGTCGGTTCGGTACGTAATCGGACAAGTTTAATTTAATGAATATAACCTTTGATTGCACAGTCATGCATGCATACGTTGTACATGTACATGTAACGCCAGGCGGCACAGTTGGTAGTGGTTTATTCCGCAAAGCCACTGTGTGTGTGCTCGTGCGCTCGTCCTCTCCGCGCGGCAAGTTTCTTTCCGCAAAGAGTTGGTCGTCGGCACAAGGCCAGCAAAAGCTGGTGACATCGAGTAGGTAAATGGGAACCGACTGGTTCTGCCGTTGCACCGAAAGCGCTCCACAAAGCATGCCGCATTGGAGAAGGTCGACAACGTCAGGAGCTGTCTGAGAAACCAACTACGTATGCTGCGTAGTACGGTAACGGCGTAGGCGGTAAACCACCGGCGGCGGCCGTCGGGAGCTGACAGCATCATGACCTCGACATGCCATGCGCTCTCTTAGTGACTGGCAGCCAGCAGCATGGCTAGGACGTGGCTGGACGAACAGAAAAAGAAGGGCAAAACGTCCGAGATGACGAATTACGGGTTTTGCGAAATGGACCACATACATAGGTCTGATTGTAGGGTCGTAAGGCGCATTGTAGGCAGTGGCGTATCCAGGGGGTGTAGAGTTGGTACACCCCCCTTTGCGGTGGAGGTGGGAAGAGAAAGTCTGTCAAAAATAAGCGAAACTAATGAATTATGTACCAAAACTGTCTATTTTGTGCTCAGAATGCCTTTTAAATGCGTTTTTGAAGGCTAAATTTTCAAAATTTTCTCGCCCTGGTCGGGCAGAAGCCCAACCAGGCCACTTTAAACTACTAAAATTTGTAATTTCTGTTAATTTTAAGCCCTGAATGTGTTTTAAACGCGTTTTTGAAGGCAAATTTTGCCAAATTTCCTTACCCTGGTTGGGCAGCGGCCCAACCAGGCACTTTAAAAATTTTACACCCCCTTTCCGAAATCCTGGATACGCCACTGATTGTAGGCGTACGTAGGTAGGCACATCGGATCGGATCGCATACTAATTACATGTAACACAGAGGGGTCCGGGGGCCTGCCCCATCAGACTTAGGCCAGACCCCCGATCGAGGCCCCCCCGAGACGATTTTTCTGGCAAGTAACTTTTTCAGCAAATTTTTTAATTTTTTTAGAATTTTAGACTCTAAATCGCCTGTAAAATAGCACTACAGCTGTATTTGAGCTGAAATTGACGACTTTTGACGATTTATTATTTAGTACCTATAACCGCCCTTCCCTAGAATTTGGGCTCAGACCCCGGTTGGTGCCAGATTCTCAACGACCCTCCCCAGTGGCGGATTGCCTGTTACATGTATGCAGTCAGTAGAGACCAGCAAAGGGCGGGCCGGGCCCACCTAAAAATTTAAAAATCCGGGCCAAACCGTTGGCCAAACCAAAAAGTTGGCCCATGCAGGTCTCTAGTTAGTCAGTTATGCATAAATGGCAATATTCAGCATTTTGTTTGCCCTTTACTACGGGTTGATGAGAAGGCCCCAGTCAAAGCAAAGCTTCCAGTTTTTCTGGCGCAATTGCCGACCCTTATCTTCTGGTCTGTCTGGCTATGCTGTGCGCTGTAAATCTCCGAAGTGTCGGTTGAAAATGTTGCAGCTACAAAAATTTCTGCTCGTATTTGCGACCGTTCCGTTTGCGCTGATCTTTTGGCGATTGTGGACGGCTTGGACAAGACAAGATGCCAGTAAGCAGCACGACGACAGGGACAGGCCCAAGGACCTGCCAGCTTTCAGAATGGCGCAGGCAGGTAGGAACCGGATTTTCGAAATCTGCTTTGGACTTAACGCTATCGCGCTCACTTTTGACGATGGCCCTGATGAGGCTCATACCTGGATTGGAGCAATGAAACTGGTGTAAGTCGTTTCACTTTATTTCAGTCTGCCTGTGGACGTACTGTACCTGTCAGTAGCCTACCCAGGCCGGTTTTAGGTGTACACCATCTTTGTGATAAAGGGAGATAGGATGCCGGCACAGTTGGTGTAGTGGTTTAGGCCGCATGGCCACTGTGCGCGACGTCGTGCGCTCATCCACTCGGCGGGGCAAGTTTCTTGCCGCAAAGAGTTGGTCGTCGGCATAAAGCTCCACCCAGGCCACCGAAAACTGGTTACAGCGAGTAGGTAAAATGGGAACCAACTGCATCTGCCATTGCACCGAAGCCGCTCCAATAGCATGCCACGTTGGAAAAGAAGATCAATGACGCCAGGGGCCGTCTGAGAAACCAGCAATAAGGCCAATCCCGGTTTGGTCCGTACGCCGGGCGGCCGTTGGGAGCTGTCGGCACCATAACGTCACCACGCCAGGCACTCTCTTAGTACCTGGCGCCCAACAGCATGGCTTGAGTGGCGCAAACGTCCGAGATGACGATATCAGGGGTAAGGAAATGGACCGTGCAGGTCTGATCGTAGGGCTTTACATCGTACGGCCCCCCCGCCAGATCGGATCGGAGATAGGATAGGAAGAGAAAAACTTTTCTCGCTCAGCTCGGGGAGAAGCTGATCAGGCCTCTTCAAAAATTTACGCCCTCTGCAAAATCCTTACCACCTTTGTACTGTACATATACGACACTCAACTCTCCTGTAATTTACTTACAGTAGTTCGTACCTATTGTAGGAAGCTGAATGTACCAGCCACATTCTACATGGTGGGCAATAAGGTTGCTGGTAACGAGAAGTTAGTACGGTTTATCGAGCAACAACCATTACTGATGATGGGAGCTCACACCTACGACCACTGCAATCTGGCTGATCTAAAATCAGAAAAAGAGGTGAAAAGTCAAATCAGACGAGGCTTCGAAGCTCTCTATAACGTCACCGGGAAGCGATACCGGCACTTTCGCATGCCCTACAACAGAGAAGACAAATTCGGAGTGGTGCGCAACTCCAATTGGTCGTTGTCAGTGGACAAGGCGACCGTAGATTTGGCAGACTGGCACTCTGAGAAGAATCTGCAGCTAGTGGAAAACAACAGAGACCTGTCAGAGGAGGAGAAAGTGGAGTTGGTGCTGAAGAGAAGCATCGAATACGCAGAAAAAACGTGGGACATGGTGGAGATGCGAAACGAGGAACTGCAACTGCTCAACGTTCCTGCCACCTACCAGGACGGTCTGATTGTCGGCGCCCAGGATCGCCGGCTCATTTATCTGGGCATCGAGCGTTTCATTGCTTACTTGAACTCCTACAACGTCACTTTTCTACGGATGGACCAGTGCACTGGAATTCCCGAGACTTTCTGAGTGGTCGCATCGCAATTCCAGCATGTGAATAGGAGCGTCAAATCTGTTTATTATAAACTGATAAGAAAATTACAACTAACCCGCAAACAAACTAGAATCCAGCTTAAGAGTTTGTTTTGGCCAAGTCCTAGCCTGGTAGCTACTGTAGCCTGGAGTTATGCCCATCCGAAATGAACTGACCCGAATTTTCAGACGTCAAATTTCAACATAAATATAAATATCTCAATCCTTCATCGGATCTTTCCCAAATTTTCCAGGTTAACCAAGGTTAACCTATCTTTATATGGACTTTAGAACCTGAAGAGCTCAGCTTTCTAGCACAACCGGTTAAAATCTGGCGGATTTTTAGGTTCAGTCAAGATGAAAACTTTCTCAAAAATTCTCAAAAATGAAGGTGTTATCCCTTGCACAGAAAGCAGGGTTATACGAACTAGTGGGGTCGTGGATTACAATCGCCTCAACTAAGGCAACACAATGAACACCTAAATTAGGCCGTACAACCGTGCTTTATGTTTAGAGGGCACCAACTCATTTTTGACAATGCTAATTTTTCACCTTCACTGAAAGCGAAGATCCGCCAGTGCTAGAAAGCTGAGCTCTTCAGATTCTTAAGTCCAGATAAAGATTGGTTAACCTACGGAACATTTCCGAGTAAATCTATTTCGAAATTGCTTGCCTTCAGAAGAAAATAACTTGCTATGAATTTGCTCGGTACCCAAATTCTGAAATTTAATTTCATGCAAATTTATTATTTGATATGAATTAAATATAGATTTGCTAAAATCAATACTCAATCCTTGAGGAAACAGCTCAAAACCTGGGTCGTGTCAGAACAAAATGAGTTGACCTTTCGTTAGATGGCGACAAATGGTCTAGAACTTACCATTTAATGAGTTCATATCTTTGTTATAGGCATGAACAAGGTCATCTTTGGACTGAACTTGCTGTTTTGTAGCCAAACTTCGGTTAGTGTAGCTGCCAAACCAAGCAAATTTATATCAACTTCATATCGAATTTTGACAGTTATTGCGAGAAATTTTATTTTGTTATTAAATTGCTATTTACTTGGTGATTTTGGCCAAAACAATTTAATTTTGTTACTTAATTTTAATTTGATCGGAAACACTAGCGAGCTCAGCTACAATGTAAACTGATAAAAGAAACAGAAGGAGGTGGAATTGTAGTAATGGCAGGGGACACCAAAAGAGCAGCAAAGTAGTGCAGCGCCAGGGATATTTTTCCGAAAAAACCTCGGCCTGTTTTTTTAAAAGTTTTCCAGTTTTTTTCGTTTTATTTTCAAAAATTGCGAAGAAACTCCTGCTCAAGTTCTGAGTATCCTAGCCTGGTTTTATGATTCTATCGCTTTCTAACGCCTTCCCGAGTCTTTTCAGAACAGAAATACCCATCTTACATATGTAGATAGAAATAACGAAACAGGCATGAAACAGTCCATGACAGGCTCCATAAAAAAACACTACCGGGTTTTTCTGTAAAAACGCCCATGGGCGTTTATTTAGTTTTGGCACTTTTCACGGATTCAGTTCTAATCTGAATAAACGCCCATGGGCGGTTAATTGGAAAATACGTAAATATGACGCAAATAAGAATGGAAGGTTTACCTAACAAGAGACAAGGTACGTACGACTTGTTTCTACGCTTCTCTAGCGATTCTAACGAGGTGCAGCCTACAACCACTTACAACAGCCGACACATTCAAAATCACTGTTTAGCAAAGTTCACAAACTGTATTTAAAGACAGCTATAGGAGTTCGATCACCGGGAACAGCGTCTATTGATTGCCGTGCACGTTAACTAACCACTATATTACTATTTTTATCAACAAAGACACGCAGAAAGCCACCTCTGCTTGCTTCGGCCGAAAAAAACGCGCGCAGTGAGTTTTTTATCGCAATCCATTCCAAACCTTACTTCGGCTTGCGGCCATAATCTTTTATCTGAATAGACGCCCATGGGCTTTCCAATTAAACGCCCAGGGGGCGTTTATTTGGGGGGCGTTTATACGAAAAAACCCGGTATATGCAAACTTTCGTACAACAGTTTGCCCTTTTGTCATTGATTGTCAAATACAGGGGATTTCTGAAAATACGTTTTATATGGACTCAAGGAATGAATTTTAATTTGAATTTCAGTGGAGAAAGCCAGGCCAATTCTCAGTTTTTGACCCATAAAGTTTGCAAACATGCCAACGTTTTAGCATAGGATTGTTTTCAAATCATACTTCAAAATAAATAAGTCATCCACAAAATACATGCATAAACACAAGCACAAATACATTCAAGCATCATTCTAAATAGCTATCTAATTATACTGGCGTGTTAGGGTCTACAACCTCAGGGTTCGTGCCGTTTGGCAGTCAGGAGATTAAGAGTCAGTCTCTGATTCGATCGAGTCTTGGTATGTCAAGTTGAAAATCGAACTTTTGCGTAGAGACCTGTGCGTTGGTGTACTAATAGGCATTCATGAGTTATGTTAAACCTGCAAAGGGTTTATGGATTTGACGCTCCATTCCCGAGATACAAGCCGCCAAAAATCGGCCCGCTTAACTATGGGACCAAAATTCTCAACTCGAATTTCTTTTGTACAATAAGAGTTGGGACTAAAAAATTGGGGATTTTAGGTAACTTTTTGAGTAGTTTAAGAATTTTTGGTCCAAAATTATTTTTGAGTAAAATTTTTTTTTGCGACCACATTTGGCCGGCCTTAGCTCGTCTGGAACCCCACCTACACAGTTTTTTTATTTCAGAATTTTGTAGCGCTATCAATTTGCCAGACTTTGGTGTAAAGCATTTTGGGCTGCGACCCGACATTTGTGAGATATTCGCCTCCGAATGGCCAAAACCGTAGCTTTGTGTACTGCAAAACTAGCAAATTCTGCACGGTTTTGGCCATTCGGAGGCGAATATCTCACGAATGTCGGGTCGCAGCCCAAAATGCTTTACACCAAAGTCTGGCAAATTGATAGCGCTAGAAAATTCTGAAATAAAAAACTGTGTAGGGGGGGGGGTTCCAGACGAGCTAGGGCCGGCCAAATGTGGTCGCAAAAAAATTTTACTCAAAAATAATTTTGGACCAAAAATTCTTAAACTACTCAAAAAGTCACCTAAAATCCCCGATTTTTTAGTCCCAACTCTTATTATAATGAAAGTAATCCGGCATCATAGCTTTGTGTACTGCAAAACTAGCAAATTCTGCACGGTTTTGGCCATTCGGAGGCGAATATCTCACGAATGTCGGGTCGCAGCCCAAAATGCTTTGCACCAAAGTCTGGCAAATTGATAGCGCTACAAAATTCTGAAATAAAAAAACTGTGTAGGGGGGGGTTCCAGACGAGCTAGGGCCGGCCAAATGTGGTCGCAAAAAAAATTTTACTCAAAAATAATTTTGGACCAAAAATTCTTAAACTACTCAGAAAGTTACCTAAAATCCCCAATTTTTTAGTCCCAACTCTTATTGGTACAAAAGAAATTCGAGTTGAGAATTTTGGTCCCATAGTTAAGCGGGCCGATTTTTGGCGGCTTGTATCTCGGGAATGGAGCGTCAAATCCATAAACCCTTTGCAGGTTTAACATAACTCATGAATGCCTATTAGTACACCAACGCACAGGTCTCTACGCAAAAGTTCGATTTTCAACTTGACATAGGGATAAGGGCGGAGACTCGATCCAATCAGAGACTGACTCTTAAAATTTGTCAGGGGATCAGAGGAAAGTCAGAACATTTTTGGTGCTATCAGTGGGAATTTTCGGCACCGCTCCATACAACTATGCACTGAGTAGGTTGTAGAACCAGCTGGACTGGAGATTGGAGGAAAGCTATCACCCTTGCTAGCAGAAGCTACTACTCCATTTGGAGTAGTAGCCCACATAGAATCACGCTTTGAGTGCGGCTGTTTGTTAGAAATAAATGTGATTGGAAAATGAAAGTGCAAAAAAGTGATTGGCCAGTCACAGCAAATCACGCTTTTTTGAAAATTTCAGTGAATGCAAAAACATTCACTGCGTGATCACCAATTTTAGGCACGCATTGCATGTCGTATCCCTACGTATGGCCAGGCACGCAAATAATTTCTGCGTCTAAGAGTTAACCAAAAATAGAAAACATGAATAGATCAGTTATTATAGGGACAGTATATACCAAAAGCATTACTTTAATTTGACAATATCAGATGATTTTTAGCTCTTGTCAAGGGAATGTCAGGAGATTTTGGATCCCCAGATCGGAATGAACCATGAACCTAGTAATCCTGATCTGTCCATGGGTCAACCTTCTATCTGACAGACACTTCTCAGCCATCAGAACGCACGAACCGAAAATCAGCAAAGTAATGAGACCAAGGAAAACACCACCTAATGGTACAAGCCCCAATGCTGTAGGATAGTTTGGGTTAGTGGAGCATTTGTGTGACGGCATATATCGGGTTACAGTGTTTTCAATCAAGCCATAGCCAGTGCTAATGCCCCAATTTAGCTTATCCACCCATTCCGAGTTCTTCGGAAACACCATTGCAGCAGTGCCGAAATAACTGACAGCACTTCCGGCCACAACTGTCAGTCCACAATTGCTGAATTTCTGACTGACCGAAATTTCAGGCTCATCCATCCAGGTTATGTACTTTCCATTGCTGAGAACCATTTCAATCACACTAACCTCATCAGCTGCTACATGAACTTTGCTCTTTCCAAGGGCTTGACGCAGGGTTTTGAAGTAAGTCCGCTCTGAATGGTAGAGTTCATCAGCGAACCAGCCTTGTGCTACAGTCACCAATTCAAGCTCTCCACTTGCTAGGTTCTACTTCTCTCTCAGCTGTTCTTCATTTTGAAATGGTTTGTAGATGGGTGGGTAGAGCAGTTGTGTCAAAAGTGTACCGGAATACAGAGATTGACTTAGCACCATCCACGTTCCTAATAGGACAAAAAGCAACTTGGCCGACAGACCCATCTGGTCCAGTTTGTGACATTGGTCTAAAGCGTAACGCAGCAAATTCCAGACCGATCGATTTCGGCCAATCAGGTATTGCGAAAAAAAGATCAGGCCAATCAGCACGGCTACAGTAATCAAGCATAAAGCCCACAAACGAGGAGAAAACGCTTTAAAGGCCAGGAGAGCACTAGAAACCAAGTCGGTGTCCTGTTTTCTGATTACAAACGCACATTTTGCTTGAGTGATGGGGGCAGAAAAGGAGACTTGTTCGTTTTTCTGGTCGGTATGGAACCACAGACTCGCACTAGTATCAACTACTCCCAGTCGTATATCAGAGTATAAGTCGGTCCAATTATCAAAGTATAGGAAGTGTTTAGACGAGTCATAATGCTAGATAGGATTTCAGGCATTAGCCCCGGCCTGGGACAGGTTGCTTTTGTGGTGAAATCCGTTTTTGCGCACTCATATAGGAAAGGAATGTAAGTCTTAACAGCAATCCGTAACATGTCTGCAGTTCACTGACTGACTGACATCTGCATCGGTTTTGTTTTACTGAGCAAATTTCACTAACATCAGATTAAGCGAATCCATTTTCGTAATTAAAACATCCTCAAACCGTAATTTCTAAATGTACTCTTTAGTCGCAAAATCTGGGGCAGCTTTCACAAAATTTTAGACGCCGTCTAAAGGGCCTTCAGACGGGGTCGCCGCCCCTTTAAATTCTAAAGTGACTTTCATGAAGGCACACTCAAATTCTAAAGTGGCTTTCACAAAGAGTCGGGGCTTCAGATTTCTAAAGTCTAAAGGTCCAATTCTAAAGTACCTCAATAGCTACTTTCGACCAAACTTTAGACTCTGTTTTGGCTGTTTTCTGTCTTGAAATGGCACTTTATGTCTTTGATGTCCGACAAGTCATCAGGAAGACCAGAAACTTCCATCCCCATGTTGACACTCTTCACTGCTACGATAGCGTACCGTTCTGGGAACGGTTTCAATTCTCAAAGGAAACGTTTCATTACAATGTATATTCATGGCCTTGTTGGCGATGATCTAGATCGAAGCAGCCAAAGAGGCACGGCCATCTCCTCTGAGTTGCAGCTTCTGGCTGCTGCTCTTCGATTTTATTCCGGTCAGACTTTCTAAAGTTATTGGGGATACCCTGGGCATCTCAGGACCGTCAATGAACCGCGTTGTCACCAATGTTTCCTTGTGTCTGTCAAACCATTTAGATGAATTTGTGTACTTCCCAGAAGGAGACGAACTGAACGAAATAACTAAAGGATTTTTTGGGGTGGCCAAGTTTCCGGGTGTTGTGGGTGCCATTGACGGCACTCACATCAAACTCCAAGCACCGTCTGGAGATCAGAAACCGAACTACGTAAACAGGAAGGGCTAAAACCCAATAAACGTGCGGACAATTATCTGACAACAACAGCAAATGCCAGAATGTGAATGTTAGCTGATTCGCTAGAGTCAATTCGCGTTTATTGTTTTCTGGAAAGTAGCAAAATCGGGATGGCGTTTTCTCAGCATAAGCTTGGTGGGGATTTTCATGCCTCTGAATGCGCAAAGGAGCTTTGAACGCGCCGACAATTACTATGTTGCATTTCTTATAAATTAAAAAAAAAAAAAAAAAAAAAAAAAAAAAAAAAAAAAATAAAAAATTTTTTAAAAAAAATTATAAAAAAAATTTTTGACCCTAACAACTGTGTCTCATAGGAATGGGAAGTTTACACATGACGCTGACGGTGCAGTTAGTTGTTCCTCCCAAGCAGCTTGATTGAGCAGACCGTGTCATTTCAGAGCCAATTTGAGCAGAGGATGATATTTTTGGGTAAAAACGTGACAAGAAACCAATAAAAACAGGCGCAAAAACAGCTCGAGTCGGACCTTCAAAAATCTAACACGGACTGACTAAAGGGCCCTTTAGATTCTATGTGAAAGTAACTTTAGAGTTGCCCCTTCACAATTTAAAGGGGCCTTCAGAGAGTCGACCCTTTAGATTCTGGAGGGCCTTCAAATGCAAAGTTTTGTGAAAGCGGCCCCTGGTACTTTCGACTGCAAATCGTCCACATTCCGAGATAAATTCAGAGACATGCAAACCCTTGTAGCCTGTGGGTGGGTGGTGCACTGGTAGTGAATTTCCTTAAGTATGACATTCAGGACCTCTGCATCGTGCTTGGACAAACCCATTTTGACCAAATTCAAAATCGCCGTACAGGCGTCAAACTGCGTCTCGTCCATGCAGCGACCGTACTTAGGGGTCAGTCAGTCTATAGTAATCTGCCATGTACTTATTACAGTCTAGCAGTTGTCGGTATGTACCTGTCAGAGATGTGAGTTGTTTTTTCCGAAAAATACCGGTTTTTTCCTAGGTGTCGGAAAAACTCAAGCATAGCAAATTTATGTAATTTTTTAGTTAAATTTGTTCATGGAGTTCTTGGACTTTTTCGATGTATAATAGGCCAGCCTAACTGAAAACTGTAAGAAAAGCAACAGAAAAGACCAAATTTGGCAATCTAAAACAAAAAGACAAACTTGCTGTAAGAAAATTTGCATATGGAGTCATTGATGGAGACTGTCAGGGACTGTTTCATGTCTGTTTCGTGATTTATATCTATGTAAGACGTGTATTTCTGTTCTGAAAACACTCAGGAAGGCGCTATAAAGCGTTAGGAATCATAACACCAGACTTCCATGATACTTAAAACTTGAGCTGGAGTTTTATCCGCGATTTTGAAAAAAACCGAGGTTTTTTCGGGAAATTATCCATCCGGGGCAGTGTTGTGCGGGTTGAACTTAGTTAAGTTATTTACTAAGTAAAACATTAGTTAGAGACAAAAAACCAAAACTACATGTTTGGCATTTTTGACCATTTTTATAAAAACCACCTTTACCCAATCAGTCATATACAGTATAGATAAGAAAAATGTCCCACCGCTTTTTCGGCCTTCACTTCACTCAAACGTTTCGATCTCAGTCACTTCTTTACCGATTTGGCTCAAATTTTCAGCAAAAATTAACAACATGGTTGGCTAAATATTCTGCAAGTTTAGTGCCAAAATGCCGACTCTTACTGGTTTTCTGACCGAAACACTAGGAATGAAGGTGGTCCATGCAAATTTATATATGTCAAAATATATAAAATATATTTATATTTATATTTTCAAATTCAAAATATGTCTATTAAACCGACTGAGTAAACAATACAAAGTAAAATATAAAAGAAATGTAAAATAATCATTGAACTTTTGCGTTCTGCATGAAATTGACAGAAGAGTCGGCACTTACTGTATCACACATAAGTCATGCTCAAAATGGCGCACCTCAGAAGGAGACACCTATATGCAGATGTGAAAACAGTAGCAAATGGTCTGTTTAAACTATCTGATCTGAGACATGAAAACTAGTGTTCCGACGATATCAAAATTCGTCGATATTCGATATCGATATCGATATCGATATTTTCAGCTCAATATCGATCGATATCGATATCGATATCGATATTTATAGTAATGCAGGAAAATCTGAGAATTTGAAAGAGCAGACTACTCTTGCTGCTTGCCAGTCAAGCACTGATGCAATCTGCAATCTGATATCAATTAAGAGAGAATCGCAGAGAAGGTACATGTAGTGGCCCTTCTGACGCCCTTCAATGAAAACGTTGACCTCTCACGCCGATGCCCCACCCTCATTAGGCATAAATGAACTCAGACAGAATAGAGTATTTTATCTTATTTTAATGACAAATAAGCCAACAAGCTTGACTTTAGAAAAAATCAGACTTTTACCATCCTTTCAACCGCCCATCAGCCCGGCGGTACCCCCTCAGGATTTGCCACCCCACAGCCAAAATGCTAGCCCATGTCTGCTTCTGCCCTCCTGCTTCAAGTGTGCAGAGTGAGCAGCTCTTCAGTGTTGCTGCAGACATTTAAGAACCTAAGCGTTGCTGTCTAAAAGCTGAGAATGCCGAGCAATTGATGTTTCTGAGAGCTATCATGCCACAGTTAGGTTCTGACTATACCATCGATTTCTGAGTTGTCCAGAAAAAATGTTTTTTTACTGTTCCAGAGAAATAAACTTGGTGTCAGTTTTGTTTTTTCCTACGTTTCCGCACACAAAAATATCGAAAATATCGATGCGAAATATCGCGATATCGATATCGATATCGATATTGGAAAAGGGGTCGATATATCGACTTTTCGATATCGATATCGATATATCGTCGGAACCCTAATGAAAACGTCATTCTGCAATTAGTGTTATGCATATAACCTGAACAAACTAATCCTAAGGCATTTATTTTGAGAAAAAGTAAAATAGATGATCGATTTTTGAGCATTCAAACGGCCAAAATGGCCCGTCTACCCCATCCAACCCCTAGTAGATATCTTTAAACCATTCAAAAAAGGACAAAATGGCACATCTTTTAAGCCATTCAAACAACTTTTCCTATATAAAAAACTCGAGTTTTTTTTCGCTTTAAAAATTAGAGTCCGAAAAAATGGAATTTTCGATTTTAAACAAAAAAATAGATGGCACCATGAGATTCAGCGTGTATTTTTACATATGTTTCAGTATCTAAATTTTAAGTTTAGCAACATTGAGTTTTGTCATACTCTGGAAGGTACAGGACAGGGTTCTATATCAGACGAAGAAAGAGAGCTGTCGTGTGAGTGCGTACGTATTGTAGTTGTGCATGCACGTTTCAGGTGTGATTGGGTATCTGCACGCAGTGGTGATTTACCTTAGCTGTCACCCCTGAGTTGTGTAATAGACTTTAGCCGTAACTGGCAGGTCGGCCGACTGCGCTGCCCTGTCAGATTAGTTAGTCTGTGCATTAGTGTTCGCCGTGCCTACTACCCTGTTATTATTACTGTTGCCAGATAAAACCCGGCCGGTCTTGCCGTCTTCGCCACACTACACCGGGCACCGTGCTTTGCCGATCCACACACACGCGCCTACAACCACTACCCACCAACGTGTCACTGGCGACGCCAAGTGTTCAATTCCGTTGTGGACTCGTGCATTTCACTGCCACCACTACAAGGTCGGGTGTTGGTAACTCGACCGGACGGCAACGCTACTAAGAAGACCACCGCCACCGCCGCCAAAGGTGCTAATAGGTTGAGCGTTGGTAACTCTCCTGAAGATAGCACACGATACGATCGTCGCCAGTGACACGTTGGTGGGTAGTGGTTGTAGGCGCGTGTGTGTGGATCGGCAAAGCACGGTGCCCGGTGTAGTGTGGCGAAGACGGCCGGGTTTTATCTGGCAACAGTAATAATAACAGGGTAGTAGGCACGGCGAACACTAATGCACAGACTAACTAATCTGACAGGGCAGCGCAGTCGGCCGACCTGCCAGTTACGGCTAAAGTCTATTACAACTCAGGGGTGACAGCTAAGGTAAATCACCACTGCGTGCAGATACCCAATCACACCTGAAACGTGCATGCACAACTACAATACGTACGCACTCACACGACAAGAGCAAGGGCAAAACGGACTTCAAATTCGTTCTTTTCTATCAAAACTACATCTGCATGTAAATTTTCAACAATCTCATTCAATTCCTTGCTTCCTCATGCCCGCAAAAGGCCCACTTTCTCGTGCAGTGACAATTAAGTCGGGTGAGGCAGAGCCCTGTTATGAATGAAAGAAGGTAGAAGGGAAGCATCGAACACGCAGAAGAAAGGAGGGGATAGTGCAGTGCATAAGCGACAAGAGAAACTGAAACCGATGAACGTTCCTGTGAGCTTACAATCAGGTTGTCGGCTCATTTATCTGGGCCTCAATCGCTTCAGCGCTTATTTACTAAAGATTACTTTCCAATTCTCGGGCTGTTTAATAACAATCCTGCTTTCTACACAACGCGTAATGGTTAAACATAGTGAGAACACGTAAACATGGTAAGCACATTAGCAACATAACAGTCAGCCTCTAACCCGATCGACTAGAGACCTGCAAAGGGCGACCCGGACCCTGAATTTTATGCTTATGCCATTTATGTAAATGCGTTGCTGAAAGCTAATTATTAAAAAATTTTCTCGTCCTGGTTTGACACTGGCCAAACTTGGCCTTCTCAAACTACTGAAACAGTAAATTTTGTATTCCTTTTATGCTCAGAACACCTTTTAGATGTGTTTTTTGAAGGCTAAATTTTAAATTTTTCTCGCCTGATTGGGCAGTGGCCATTGTTATTACACATCACAAAATTTCTATTTGGACAATACTGAAATTGTAATTTTACTTAAAACTTTCTTGTATAAAAAACTGACATTCATGTCACAAAACGCAAATTTTTGTGGTCGAAAACACACTTTGATTGTCAATGGTTATTTCCTAGATTTGTTTGGCTATTTTAGCTTTCCGGGAGGCCTACA
The DNA here is from genome assembly GCA_030248155.1 of Sabatieria punctata. Taxonomy (NCBI): domain Eukaryota; kingdom Metazoa; phylum Nematoda; class Chromadorea; order Araeolaimida; family Comesomatidae; genus Sabatieria; species Sabatieria punctata. Next base: position 31,854 of record JASANB010000636.1, on the reverse strand, counting down.
GTAGACTTTGGCCACCAGGCCGGGCACGGACCGGACCTAATAGGCCCGCGAGCAGTCAAAAAAGTCGGGCCGTGCAAGTCTCTACCATCGACTCTTAGTATTCAGACCAGACATGGTATGTAAGCAGAGAAAACATGGCAACAAAACAAATAGTGAGTGACTTGTTGGCAGCGCCAAACAACAACAACAACAGCACAACCTAGCCAAGGACACTTGTACCAGCCGGAAGGTAAGAATGAAAAATAACGCCCAAGTCCCTGATCTTGCACAAAATATTGCACTTGATTGGTAGTTGTGAGGACCAGATGCGCTCTTTAGAACTTCGGAGTATAAACAGCCGCCACAGAATCTGAAATGCAACTACGCTAGCACAACATTATCAACACAAAGCGGCTTTCAGATGTCATTGATTGTAAGGTACACACACATCCATAACAGTTTTTAGTCGCATAACAATTCCTGCTAAACAACACCAGCACTGAACGTCAGGCCGGTTCTACATAGGCCGATGCAGACATGGGCAAAGGGTGGCTGAGGGGGTTGGCCCCCTCAGGCTCTGACCTACCCCCCTCAGGAATTTTTTGGCTCCTAATGCAGTTGGTAACTGAAACACTAACGCAATGTCTGCCTGCATGTCGACATAGGTAAGCCGTTGTTACACGGTTGGTTTCTGTCTGGTTTTATCTGCGCACGCTCTTGTTTGTTCGCAAGGATGCCTCACAAAAGATGTGGCTGTTCGGAGCTGCGTTTTTAAAAAAATGCTTTATATGTAGTAGTTGCTACCGTATGTGGTTTTAATCATATTCATATTCATACATGGGCCGGAAAAATCCGGAGGGGGGTCCCCCCCCGAAAAAAGGCAACAAAAAACGCCTATTTTGCCTTAAATAAGTGAACATTTCCTCCCTCCGGGAGGGGGGTGGGTGGGTGGGTGGTGGAGGGAGGGGTATGGCCGGCCGAGGGGGAGGGGTATACCCTCCTTACCCCCCGGCCCATGTATGTTCATATTGGGATCTCTCTGCTATTATGGTCGCCACAGACTTTAGTTGGGTATTTCTATTCTTGTTGGAAGGGAGTTAGACGAACTGATGAATATGATAAAGAAAACGAATTGGAACGGAAAGTGATACACCGCCCTAGTGCGATTATTTTCTAACATGTGTTATTTAAAAATAAACGTATAATTGCAAGAATAAGCACTAAATTTTGTCAAAACAGTACAAAACGGTGCCATTTGATGTAAAAATGCCGAAAATGCGCTTATTTGGCGGGAAAGTCGAATTTTTAAGCTAGCTACCCCCTCAGGTGCTCCTACCCCCTCAGGAATTGAAGATTCTACCCCCATCAGCCGAAATGCTAGCACAAATGTGGGCCGATGAACGCATCTTGTGGTTGGCTGGCACCAACAAAGTGATAGAAGAATTTTTTGGCCGATGTATGGCAAATTTTTCGGTAATATAATTAAGGCACGTACTTTCAGAGATTATTAGGTTTCTGAAAGTGCCTGGTGCGTCAGCTGCCGTCTCAAACTGGTTCTCTGCACTACTAGAAGAACTGGACGGACCTGACTCCTGAAACAAGTAGAATGGCTAGTTTTTGGCTCCCATTCACTCTATTCGAAAGGAAAAAGTATAAATGAATGCAAACATACAGCTCTAGCGGTGCAACCGGGATTTCGCAATTCGCTTAGGACTAGTTGTTTCAGCTGTAGGAGACCCTTGCCACGGAACTCGGTGCCCATCTCCTGTCGCAGTCGCTTCAACACCTTCATCACTTGGTACCTAGACACCGTCACGTACACGCACATCCACGCACGCACGCACCAGTCTCCAAAATTTCGCCATTAAGTTCAAATTTGAAAGTTTGGGCTGGGCTCACGTTAAAAGTTCTAACTATGAACTACATACATTGTACGTGTGTTTAGACTAGGCAAACTGCAACGTCAGCCAGATCATAATACATGGGCCGGGTTTACCTTCTCCCCACCCCCTCTCGGAAACCGTTCTCGCTTTTACAGCAAAACAGACGTTTTTGGACTTTTTTTGAGACACCTGAGACCTCCAGACCCCGCCCTCCGGATTTTTCCGGCTCACGTATTGATCAGTTGATCTGCGTGAGCATTGGAGCAGAAGGTATCGGTATTATGCAACAGACAAAACAAACATAAACTCACGTTTGTACGTTAGGCATGGTATCATTGACTAAGTCAACCAGCTGTCGGATAGCCGGGAACTCCTTTTCGCCAAACTTAGGTCCGTTCTGTCTAGTCTGAGCAGGTTCTGCCTGCCCCGAAGTTTGACCCAGTTGCACTGGATTGGAACCGTCCTCCTCGTTCACTTTCCTCAGACCGGGCGGAACCATTTCCAGTCCTGCCAAACAGACCCGCAATTTGTACCCGTAAAAGATGGCTCCATCCAATTTCTGAACAGCCTCTCTCGCATGCTCTATCATGACACCGGCGAATCGCTCGCTTCCCACGGTAGACGACAGTTCAACCCAGCCAATAGCGCCGAAATGCTCGAACAGCTGGCATACGTCACTATTGGTGGCGAGTGGCGGAATATTCAGTACCCAGACCTTGGACATGCTCGGTTTCCGTCTGCTCTCAGCCGAACTGTTAGAAGACGAAACGGCAGCAAGCAGGCGCAGCTGCGGGTCGGCTTGGAGCGCGCGAATCTGATCGTTCAAATAATTGAGTCTGATCTGGTGCTGCTGTCTTGAGGCGCCCATCCGAGCCACCGAGTTATCCAGTCGTTTTCTGAGTGTCTCCACTCGTTCTCTCGCTAGCCGCAGCGCTTCCTCTGCCTCGCTTAACTGCCCTCTAATACCGTCGCTGTACTCTACCATGCGCCACTCGTTTGCGCCCTGCTCCTCGATAAGACGGTTGCGTTCAGCCTCCAGTTCACTTAGCCGTCTGCCCTGCACCTGATACACCACCGGCTCACGAATTCCAGGCGCCGCGCTGACCATCTCTGCTCTGATGGGCTCCACTGTCATCTGCAGGGCACCAGTTGGCTGGTTAAAAGACACCCTAGGAGTAGTTCGGGGTACGACGGGAAAGCTTTTAAACACCCTTCGCGCTTCCTTCTTGGCATCAACGCCAGGCGGATACCGATGATTTTCAAACGGGTGCCAATGAGGGCGACTATTAGAAACGTAATGATGATCAGCACTGGGAGGTTTGGTCACCAGAAAGTCTTCAAGGTTGAGCAGGAATTGACGGTGGTTGCGGCCGATCTGCTCCTCCGAGAAACCGTCCCGTAGCATTCTCTCCTCAAATCTGGCCAGTTCAGTCAACGCTTGGTCGCGCTCTCTCAGCAAATCGCTGAGCTTCGTCTCTGACACTGTCGCCTCAGAAGACTGAGTGACGTTCTGCTTGTGCAGTTGCGCCACCCGCTGACTCAGTTCGGTTGTCTTGGCTCTCAGCTGTTGCAGCCGGTCCAGTTTTTCTTGTCTGACCGCGGGTACGTGCAGGTCATCCCAGGATTGTACTTTGGCCGAAGAACCACTGGCCGCATCAGTCAAGAACTCGCGGCTGCGCCTTGGATTGCGTAGATACATTGGTACAGATCGATAAAACGGGTGACAGTCATCTTCTTCGTCACTATCATCTGAGGAGACGCTGGTAGACCCCTCCATCCAGCCGTCACTCATTGCCTCCACTTTCGACTGATTTCTGCGTCGTACTCCTTCTCTGCGTCTGTTTAGATTTCGGAGAACCATTGTTAGTTGGTTGGCCCGTTGCACAAACTGATGCGCTTCCATCCAAACTCTTGCCGTGTCCTCGAACACTCCACTGTCTTGCCTTAAAGGTACGGCACTCAGTCAGTCAGGTAAATTAAGCCTTATATCCACACAAGCCTTTAAGGCTTACATTTAAGGCAGTACGCATTGATATAAGGCTATGGATGTTAGCCATAGATGGCTACTTAGCTTTAGATGGCTCCATAGCCATAGAAGGCTCTGTAGCGAAGCCATCTATGGCTATAGAGCATACTGTACATGGAACAGCTCTGGGCCGACCTGGGGAGGGGGTATGGGGGGGTTTCTCAGGTTGGGCGTCGAGGAGGTTTCGCCCAGAGTAGGGTCCAAAATTTCAAAAACCTTCAAAACGCCTGGAAATGCGTTTTTAGCACGTTTTATCAATAAAGACGCTAAAAACGCTATTTTAAGCTGCGAAATAGCGTTTTAGAGCTAAAAACAAGCAAAAAATGACAAAAAAGGCTTCCAAAACCCCCGATTTCTCTTTTAAGAGTCAGTCTCTGAACCGATCGAGTCTTGGCCCTTTGCCCTATTCAGACCCCAAAATTGAAACTTTGGGCTAGATAGCTGTAGGTTGGTACACTAATATATACTTATGAGTTGTCTTTCGGCCCCAAAGGATTAGTGGATTTGACGCTCCAATCCCGAGATACAGCCTTCTGAAAATCGGCCCGCTTAACTATGGGACCAATATTTCAAACTCGAATTTCTAACCTACCAGCTGGAGTTGGAAGATAAAAATTTGGGTTTTTGCGTAACTTTTGGAGTACTTTAAGAATCTGCAGTCCGATTTTGATTTGGAAGAAAACAATTTTTTTTCGACCTCTTTGGCGGGCCATAATTCGGCTGGAACCCCCCCTAGAGGCGCTTTTTTATTTCATAGCTTTGTAGCGCTTTTTATAAGCTCTATTTTGGTATAGAATATGGTACGATTACTGGTGGCCAATCCAGTGAAAATTGGCCTCAAATGTCACGAACTCGAAAAATATGCATGGTTCACTATAGACATAATTTTCCAAATCGAATTTCTGACTTAACGAACGGAGTTGAGCTGTGAAAATTTGGGTTTCCAGAGTACTTTCAGTGTGCTTTCGGAATATTTAGTCGATTTAGCATTTCGAGGAGAAAAAATTTTTTTCGACCTATTTGGTGGGCCATAACTCGGCTGGAATGTTGAGAACTCATAAAAATTTGGCCTTCCAAATGAGGGAATTTTTCGACTTTGTAACTTATGAGGCCGATTTTTACTGGATTGGCCACCAGCAATCGTACCATATTCTATACCAAAATGAAGCTTATAAAACGCGCTACAAAATTATGAAGTAAAAAAGCTCCTCTTGGGGGGGGCTCCAGCCGAGTTATGGTCCGCCAAAGAGGTCGAAAAAAATTTTTTTTCCTCGAAATTCTAAATCCACTGTATTCCAAAGCACACTGAAAGTACTCTGGAAACCCAAATTTTCACAGCTCAACTCTGTTCATTAAGTCAGAAATTCAATTTGGAAAATTATGTCTATAGTGAAACATGCGAATTTTTCGAGTTCGTGACATTTGAGGCCAATTTTCACTGGATTGGCCACCAGCAATCGTACCATGTTCTATACCAAAATATAGCTTATAAAAAGCGCTACAAAGTTATGAAATAAAAAAGCGCCTCTAGGGGGGGTTCCAGCCGAGTTATGGCCCGCCAAAAAGGTCGAAAAAATTTTTTTTTCTTCCAAAACAAAATTGGACTACAGATTCTTAAACTACTCCAAAAGTTACGCAAAAACCCAAATTTTTATCTTCCAACTCCAGCTGATAGGTAAGAAATTCGAGTTTGAAATTTTGGTCCCATAGTTAAGCGGGTCGATTTTCAGAAAGCTGTATCTCGGGATTGGAGCGTCAAATCCACTAATCCTTTGGGGCCGAAAGACAACTCATAAGTAGGTATTAGTGTACCAACTTACAGCTCGCTGGGCCAAAGTTTCAATTTTGGGGTCTGAATACTGAGACTCGATCGGTTCAGAGACCGACTCTTAAATATCAGCAATGGAAACGCCAAATTCGATTTCCAAAGGCTTTTCAAGCGAATTTTGGGCTAAAAATTAGTGATTTCGTTATTTCTGAGCCAGTTTGTTAGTACTGCAGCCACTACTGGTGCTTGTATTTTTGTGTCGGGGGTCCCTTAACCCGGTACGGTACTATTAGGCGATGCCGATTAGGCGACGACGATTAGGCGATGGTACTATTAGGCGACAGAAAACATTAATAGATATAAGTACCAATTAGGCGGCCCTTCCGAATCAGTCAAGGGGCAAGGAACACGTTCAGCTGTAAGCCTAAATGCGCTGTTTTAACTGTGCATCGCTAAGTGGCACTAAGATCATGTCACGTTAATCTTATAACTTGTTAACTTATAGCTAAACAAGGCTCTGTTCACCTGCCCTGACTGACTGTTTCTAACTCAGATTCTGGCATTTGCCCATATTCTCCAGCTTGCTTCGAGCACGCTAGCGGCCGTCGGGTCGACCACTTATTTTTCCGGTTGCTACGTTCGTTAAAGCACTTTGGATGCAAACGATGGGCCAATAACTTTGCGGAAGCAGCTCACAGAGATTCAGGTGGGTGGGTGGGGTCGTTTGGTAGAGCCCAAGTTGGGGTGTGGGCAACCCCCCGGACCCCCCGCTGCCCATGTATGGCGACATGGGCAGAAATCCCGACATGTTTTCTACTCTACTAATGAGTGCTCAGTGAGTTGGAATTTATCCATCCATGGTGTTGCACTTATTTCTTAAATGCGTCCTTGAAATTTGTTTGATATTTTGTTGTGCTTTGTTTTAATTTCTGTCGTGCTGTTTGCATTGTTGTGCTACGTTTCAGTGGTAGCCTATGTTGCCGTACGGACTTGTAGGAAAAAATTATTCCTGTCGCCTAATAGTACCGCTAAATCGCCTAATCGGGGTCGCCTAATAGTCCTGCTTCGCCCTTAACCCTGACGGAACCGGGCCTGACCTGATGCATGTACAATATGCGCAGTAGTAAGCGTTTCTGAGATACGTACAAAGGAACTCCAACTCACATTCCTTCAAAACCCCCTATAGCAACCTACAGAAAGATATCTTACTCTGCGTAAGTTATAGCCAAACGCAAGTCCGCCCTCAACCTCGAATACTGATTGCGCATTTCTTCCACTCGCTCACTTCCATCAGCCCACGGCACGGCAGCAAGTGCCTCCATTGCTAGGAAGATCTGTCGTAGGCTCTGCTCCAGTTCAGGAATGTAATTGAGACCAACAACTGGCACCGCACCTGCAGCGGCTGCCGGAAACAACGGTGCCACCTCATCGATTGGCTCCAGAGCAGCTCCTTCCGTTGTCAAACGCAAGTACTGCTGAATGTCAAGGCCTTCCGGATCTGGACCGTCCTCTCGGAACCGGTCGGCGGAGCGCTCGACCAACTGTTTCAGGCGTTCGTCGTTCATCTTCTCTCGCAACTTCTCTGCACTGGGGTTGTCTTGAAGAAACTGTTGACGCGCCTCTTTGCCTGCTTTCTCGGCCCGGTCGGCGTGCAGCGCATCGATCGACGTCACCGATGGACATCCAGCCGGCTTCTGGCTCTCTCTACAAAGGCAAACAATTACATGTTAAGCTATTTATTTCTCCGACTCACGGAGGAAAAGTTGCTTTAAAAAGGTTTATTACAACGCACATGAACACCGGACAAACCAGTAAAGAACCCATAAATGCGAGGCAATCACCGGGGTTGAACCCCTACTATGTGTCTAACGCTGGGTTCATGGCAGGCAGAGTTCCTACCACTAGACCATACATGTGCATGGGGGGTGCCCAGGGGGGGGGGGACGAAAATGAAAATCTACCAAACGTTGCTAGAGGCTGCTAGAAAGCCTCCAGATGCGTTTTTAAGCCACAGAAATCAATTTTGGCAAGTACGCAACTACGCACCCTTCCTCCAGGCAACTACGCACCAAACCCGAAATTTTTTCAAATTTTCCTGGAAAATTTCGATTTTTTGGCAATGTTTCTATCAGAAAAGTGGTTTTTTGGCAACATTTTGTCGAAAATTTGATTTTTACCGCAAATTTTTGAATTTTAACCGAAAATTTCGTATTTTTAGCCAAAATTCAAATTTCCCACCGAAAATTTGCACCGATATCCAGGCAACTACGCACGGAGACCTAACCATCCCTCCCTGAGCCGCCGACCATGCACATGTATGCACTAGACCACAGACGCAGACACTTTCTGTGCTTTCTACTTAGACTGAGAAAAACGGCGCAAATTACACCATAAATCCTATTTGGGTATGCTACTGTTGCCGGTACCTGTTTGGAGAAATTCTCGAGGTGTATAAAGTGCTCCGGTGAGCAGACAAAAGTGAGAGAAAAAAGAAAGCTACCTAGGCAGCTGAAACGGATGCCATGGACTGAGTTTGTCGGAGAAATGGCTGGATGAATCGAAAGTCAGCCGTTTTCCGCACACGTAGCACATAGTGGCACCGCACGGACACGACAACTGGTTGCACCCACTCGACTTGACCAGACTGAATCAAACAGTTTATACGGCCACACCAACTATATTTAGCTGCCTACCGCTTGCCGCAAGCAGGACAAATGCGAATCAGAGCTTCTGCCATTTTGTTCTCGATGTAGGTGCGCATCCGCGTCAGCTGGTCCTCCTCAACTTCGTCGCACTTCAGAGGCAAGTGGCTGGCTCGCTTACACCGTCTGAACAGAACAGACACAAAGTGCTGGGAAACGGCCATAGAACCGACCTGCACGACTCCTTGAAGCAGTCGGGGTTGAAGCATCTGAACAGACGGTCATCTTGGTTCTCGATTATTACGGCAAAGTCGCAGAACGGACACGACTCCATGCCAGCGATCTGTGCTGAGCGGAGTTCGCTTTGCTGTCGTCGATTGAGAATCGAGTTGAAAGTGGCCACAGCGAGAACGTTGCGCAACGTGTCGATGCTGTACTCTCCTTTGCACTCCACTGCCATGCAACGAATCGAGTGATAGCCTAAAACAGTCCGTCTGGCACTTACTTAACGTCATCCTTGCAACCAGACATGGGCAAAGGGGGGGGGGCTGTGGGGTGTTGACCCCCATCTGGCTCTGATCTACCCCCCCCCCCCATCAGCCGGCCGCTACCCCCATCAGGAATTTTTGGGAAGAATTTTGTATAGAAAATTATGATAAAAATATGCCTGGAATAGACGTAAATGAGCTCAGAATAGCTAATTTTAACTTATTTTAATGAAAAATAAGCCAAAAAACCATGATTTTCGCCAAAAATCGGACTTTTTGGCTTACCACCCCCTCAGCCCCCCATCAGGCGCTCCTACCCCCCTCAGGAATTGAAAATTCTACCCCCCATCAGCCGAAATGCTAGCCCATGTCTGCTTGCAACACCGACATAAAGGTACGAACTTCTACGTTTAAAGTAGAGTGAGAACAATACTTGAAAAACCCAATACCTGAAACCCCAATACCTCAATCCAATACCCAATACTTGTACTTGCTAGGCCAAATTCAGTAAACAGGTACACTCCAATGATGCAGGCAGGATGTTTTGCACTGGGATTGAAATTTTGAAAAGGCCTGATTGGGCCACTGCCCAACCAGGGCAACAAAACTTTAAAAAATAGCCTTTGATCAAGGTGTAAAACTTTGAAAGTGCCTGGTTTGGCCAGGGTAAGAAAATTCAGCAAAAAGTAGCCTTCAAAAACGCGTTTAAAAGGTATTTCTGTCGTAAAATTAAGAGAAATTACAAGTTTAAGTAGTTTTGAAGTGGCCTGGTTAGGCTTCTGCCCGACAAGGGCAATAAACTTTTAAAAATTTAGACGTCAAGAACGCATTTAAAGGGCATGATGAGCACAAAATAGACAGTTTTAGTACATAATTCATTAGTTTCTCTTATTTTTAACAGAGTTTCTCTTCCTACCTCCACCACAAAGGGGGTGTACCACCCCCTGGATACGGCACTGCCTTTGAGAAAGCGCTTAAGAGTCAGTTCGCGAGAGAATCGACCCTGCTATGTGCAAGTCGAAAAATCGGCCATCGTGAAAACTTAGCCCTGGGGTCTCCGGTTTGGGGAAGTTGTACCTAACGATGACTTGTGCTAAACCTGAAGAGCACAGCCCTCTAGGTGCCCTGGTCCGGCAGAGCCAGCCCTCGGAAGCAGGGTGGGCAACCATCAAAATCGGACTGTCAATAGGTCATGTTTGACTGAGTGTCACTTGCGATCCAAAGCAGCTAGAACGTTGTGCTTGGTGCCAAACGAATCGTCATGACATGGGCTTTCGTTTGCCGCATAAGTAGTACTGTTTCGCTGTTTCGTTCTCTAACCACGACATCGAATGTGAAAAAATCCGCAAAAAAATTTCATGGTGAAGTTCACTAAATTAGATTTTTCTCGAAAATAAAAAAAGGTACCCTCGGGATTTTTTTATATTTTATAGCCCTGTGAATTGCGCTTCTAACGGTGTATAGAAAGTGGCAAAAACGCATGCCTCTGCATATCAAATTTCCACTCAAAGTTCAAAGATAACCAAAAATTCGCTTATTTACTACTATTTAAGCATGTATCCCATGCCTATATGTATGTATGTATGTATGTATGTATGTATGTATGTATGTATGTATGTATGTATGTATGTATGTATGTATGTATGTATGTATGTATGTATGTATGTATGTATGAATTGAAAGAGATTTATATTTAGCCTTTGCATTCCTTTGACTCATTGTTTGTTTTGTTAGTAAACGGCTCTCTCTCTTCATTTGGTGCCGAGACCAAAACTTGTTTGTTGTGTTGTACGCAACTTCCTTCCACTGTCTGCTACCTCTGCTACTACTACCGTTCTTCAACCTCTCCGGCGTTGGGTGCGGTCAGATGGTTCAATCCCGCCTATGGCTATGGTTTCGTGATGTGCTTCGACAACAGTCAAGACTACTTCGTCCACGCCTCTTCTCTTCTTTCTCCTCACTTCTCTCAGTCGACCCCACAGTTGTTCCCTGGCGAGGCAGTTCGGTTCGATATCACTCCCGATCCTTTTGGCCGGACCGACTGTGCTGTCAACGTTGTTAGTTTCCCTTTCGATCAAACCTCTCCTGACTCTCGCTCTCCTATCGTTCATGACTCCAGACGGTCATCAGGCTCGGATGTGCCCATGGATCGACGCCCGTCTGAGGGGGAGTGATGAAAGAGATTTATATTTAGCCTTTGCATTCCTTTGACTCATTGTTTGTTTTGTTAGTAAACGGCTCTCTCTCTTCAGTATGTATGTATGTATGTATGTATGTATGTATGTATAATGAAACGAAAGTAGAGGCTTTACTAGTCAGTCTGGTACACAACACAACACAACACACACACTCTCAAACGCACACACTCACACAACCACTCGATAACTCGATTTGTCCGACAGCCATCTTCACAGCGTTCCTGTTGATATTGTGCACAAAGCACCTTTACAAAGCGCGCTTCTTGGGGCACACATGGACGATCCCATCGATGTGACCTCTGCCGGCACTAAAGATTCAGCTTCGTTTGTGAATACTCTCCAGGACATCCAGCATGGTTCCGTTGGTGATTCTTTGCAAATGCATTCAGTTATGGGTGGTCCTGTACTTTTTGAGATGGCTAGAAGAGAGGAAGGCAGAAGAAGAAAGGTAAAGAGAGGGTAAACATACATACATACATACATACATACATACATACATACATACATACATACATACATACATACATACATACATACATACATACATACATACATACATACATACATACATACATACATACATACATACATACATACATACATACATACATACATACATACATACATACATACATACATACATACATACATACATACATACATACATACATACATACATACATACATACATACATACATACATACATACATACATACATACATACATACATACATACATACATACATACATACATACATACATACATACATACATACATACATACATACATACATACATACATACATACATACATACATACATACATACATACATACATACATACATACATACATACATACATACATACATACATACATACATACATACATACATACATACATACATACATACATACATACATACATACATACATACATACATACATATAGGCATGGGATACATGCTTAAATAGTGGTAAATAAGCGAATTTTTGGTTATCTTTGAACTTTGAGTGGAAATTTGATATGCAGAGGCATGCGTTTTTGCCACTTTCTATACACCGTTAGAAGCGCAATTCACAGGGCTATAAAATATAAAAAAATCCCGAGGGTACCTTTTTTATTTTCGAGAAAAATCTAATTTAGTGAACTTCACCATGAAATTTTTTTGCGGATTTTTTCACATTCGATGTCGTGGTTAGAGAACGAAACAGCGAAACGGTACTACTTATGCGGCAAACGAAAGCCCATGTCATGACGATTCGTTTGGCACCAAGCACAACGTTCTAGCTGCTTTGGATCGCAAGTGACACTCAGTCAAACATGACCTATTGACAGTCCGATTTTGATGGTTGCCCACCCTGCTTCCGAGGGCTGGCTCTGCCGGACCAGGGAACCTAGAGGGCTGTGCTCTTCAGGTTTAGCACAAGTCATCGTTAGGTACAACTTCCCCAAACTGGAGGTCCCAGGCCTGAGTTCGATTTTTCGACTTGCACATAGAACAAGAACTGTGAAGAACAAGGGTCGATTCTCTCGCGAACTGGCTCTTAAGATGCATTTTGCGAGAAAGTCAGCTTTGAGGGGGCAAGCAGGGTCATCTCACAGATCCGGCTGATATTTATATCTCTTAAAATAGAGCACAGTCGAAGACCAACGGTGCATGCCCGGCCACCAGCAACCCCCTGGAACCGGAGCTACACCCCCTCAAAGTTGGGTCGGCAGCAATTTTCGGGCTCATTTTAATAGCTCTGACACCCTCCATTCAAACGATCACCCTTCATTCGTTTCTTAAGCTAGGATCCCGACTCGCATATGGTTTTGAAGCTGTTCCAATGGCCTTTCATATTCTGGTACTCCGGTTTCCAGATCCTAGCTGGTTACCGAGATCTTCACCGAAAACTGCGAAATTGCCGCAAAATGCCACTCCGTTTTTTTCGAAAAATCTTTATAACTTTTTGTGCAAAGGCCCTGCCAAGCTAATGTTTTAACAAATGTTAGGCATGAGTTGGCCAAACAAAATGAGCGCACTAAAGTGTGCTGTATAGGGGGGGGGTATGGGGGGTGTTCGGCCTCTTAAAGGTGTTCGAAAAAAATTTTTTTCTGCAAAGCTTAGTGGTTAGCATACTGTTATATGCAGTTTTGTGTGCTGAGTTCGAAAATGCATTCAGTTTAGCTAGACTCGCTCTGGATCGGGAGAAATTGGCGTCCAAATTTGAGACCAACCCTATTTCTTGAGTGGCACTAATCGCTAGTATGACCATTAAACGCGGTGCAATGCAGTTTTTCTTATGTAGTTTTTGCTGCTGCCCCCCCCCCTTACTCTCCCCCGCCCGCCCCCCCCCACCCCCATCCCCCCCGTTCCCCTCTCTCCCTTCCTCCCCCCCCCCCCCTTTTTTTTCCCCCCCCCCCCCCTTCTTCTTCCTCCCCCCTCCCCCCCCCCCCCCCCCCTATTCACCCCCCCACAAATTCCCCTCTTCCCCTCTTCCCCCTCCCCCCCTCCTTCCCCCCTTCAAAACCTTTTTTTTCCCTTATCCCCCCTTTACATTAAAAAAAAATTTTTTTTTTATTTCCATACCCGAAAAGAACAACAAAAAAAAAATTTTTAAACCCACCCACAAAATAGCGCACCTACCCAAAAAAAATTCCCTTCAGAAATGCATGAATGCTGAACATTTATTTCAGGATTACGGCTTCTCACAGCATGTTTCAATTGAAGGTATGGATCGTAGAACTGCGTGAATCAGCGAAGCACGTTGACTAGTAGAGTTTACTTGGTAAAACACAACACAAAAAGGTTACTAATAGCCGCACACAACACAACAGCACAACAGAAGGGGGAAGGAATTTAGACAAGTACACATAATAAATGATCATCTGTCGCAACATTTCAACACTCCTTCTCGACAGATGGATCCTGGGTTAGTCCTGCGGCTGAGCGAAGCTTCTCAAACTGATCACGAGGCAATGGCTTTGTCATGAAGTCAGCCAGCATCTCTTTAGTAGGACAGTATACAATGCTGATCACCCCATTCAGAATCTGATCACGAGTAAAATGAAACTTTGTAGCTATGTGCTTGGTTCTCGGGTGACCAACAGGATCAGAGGCGATTTGAATACTAGCCTTGTTGTCCTCAAACACTGTAGTTGGTTTGTCCAGTTTGTCTCTGAGTTCATCCAACAACCAACGCAGCCAAATGCATTCTTGTGTCGTGTAGAAAAGTGCTACATATTCGGCTTCTGCTGTCGATTGCGCAATCACCGTTTGCTTCTTGCTTCTCCAACTAATCAGTGCACCATTTTTCAGAAATACATATCCAGACGTCGATTTCCTGTCATCTAAGTCTCCAGCATAGTCAGAGTCAGAGTAAGCAATCAAAGCTGGATCGCTAGCTGAGAGAGTGTAATAGAGACCTAGATTCTTTGTACCTTTCAGATAACGCAGAATTCGCTTCAGCATCTGCCAGTGCTGTACTGTAGGCTTGGAGCAATACTGAGCCAGTTTAGAGACGGCATGACTAATATCTGGTCGAGTAGCAATGGCCAAATACAGCAAACTTCCAATGGCAGACTGGTATATCTTTGAATCAAATAGAGTGCAGTTGTCAGAGGCCTTGAGCGGCTTAGCGTTTGCTTCCATAGGAGTTGACACAGTATTGGTTTCGTGCATCTTAAACTTCTTTAGAACGTTGTCAACATACTTCTCTTGTCCTAACCAGACTGAACCATCTGACATCTGCTTCACTTGAACTCCCAAAAAATAATGGACTGGCCCCATGTCTTTAACTTTGAACTTAGTAGCAAATACCTTCTTGGCCTTGTTCACAATTTGTTCAGTTTTGGCAGCCACAATGATATCGTCCACATAAACGGCCAGAAACACAACTTCACTGTCCACTTTACCAATGTAGATACAAGGATCGGACTGAGACTGTATAAACTCCATTTCCTTTAGCTTTTCATGTAGGATCTGATTCCAGCATCTAGGCGATTGCTTGAGTCCATAGAGAGAACGTTTCAAACGACAGACCAGATTCTCTTGTCCTGACTTGATAAAACCTTCTGGCTGTCTCATATAAATTTCTTCTTGTAAATATCCATTCAGAAAAGCGGTCTCAACATCCATCTGATGAATTGTCATCCTGTATTGAACAGCCATACTCATAAGTGTTCTCACAGATTCCCATCGAACCACAGGCGAAAAGATTTGACTGTAGTCCTGTCCATATACTTGTGTAAAACCTTGTGCCACAAATCGTGCTTGTACTTAGAAATGTTTCCAAATTCATCATGTTTGGCACGAAACACCCATTTTCCTCCAACGCACTTTTTGTTCTTTGGTAGTGGCACGAGTTCCCATGTATTATGCTCCATAAGTGACTTGTACTCCGATTGAGCAGCTTTCCTCCATTCTTGGGCTTGTTCCGTTTTCATGGCATCTTGCCAGTTCCTTGGCTCATAAACTTCTTCATCTGCCTTGAACACCCAATCTCCATACCAATCTGGTGGCTTCCTGATTCGAGTTGGGTTCCTTTTGGTTGGTTCTGGTTCTCCATCTGAGTCTGTAGTCTCTTCATTGCTGTCTGGGGGTTCTTCTTGTTCATCTGAGTTTTCATCTTCACCATTGTCTGAGCAGACTTGTTCTGGCGTATTGGCCTCTTCTTCATGAGTATCTTCTATCTCCACTGTCACAGTTTCAACTGTTGGTCGCTCCTTTGATTCTTGCAGTTTCTCCTTCTGTATATCTTCTCCTTCTCGACCAATAGTTGATTCATCAAATGTGACATCACGCCGAATAATTACGTCTTGTTTCTCAATGGACCAGAGTCGATACGCCTTTGAACAGGTTGAATAGCCCATGAATAGACACTTGTCTGTCTTTTTATCCATCTTGCGACGATGCTTCTTAGGAATGTGGGCATATGCAGTACAACCAAAAATTCGAAGATGTTGAACAGAAGGTTTCTTGCCCCACCATGCCTCATAAGGGGTCTTGTTATCCAGTGATGTAGTTGGACTTCGATTTCGTACATATGCAGCATTGAGGATTGCCTCTGCCCAAAACTCTGATTCTATGTTTGCTGCTTGTAACATAGCACGGGATTTCTCAACCAATGTTCTGTTCATTCGTTCGGCAACGCCATTCAGAGGCTTTGAGTCTACTGTTGCTAGCTCATGACGAATTCCTCTACTCTTCAGGTAGTTTCGAAACTCTTTGGACATGTACTCTCCTCCTCTGTCTGAATGCAAACATTTGAGCTTTTTGCCAGTGCTTCTTTCGAGTTGAGCCATCAAAGACTTGAACTTCTTGAACACATCTGACTTCTGACGCATAATTCGTACCCATACAAAACGAGTGTAGTCGTCAATGAAGGTCAGAATGTAGTGGCGTCCACCTCGGCTTTGAGGAGTGATTGGACCGCACACATCTGAATGAACTAGTTCAAGTGGCTCCTTTGCTCGAGATTCAGACTTCTTTGGATACGGTAGCTGATGAGCTTTCCCTTCAACGCAAGGTTCACAGAACGGAAGCTTCTTAGAAGAGACGTTGAGTCCATCAACCAGGTTACCATTGATCAGCTTTTGCATGTTCTTCTCACCCAAATGACCAAACCGTTGATGCCAAACGCTAATCGGGGCTGCTTTGCTAGGAACTTGCACTTTAGTTTCGATGTTGCTTGTAGTAGTTGCTTTGGTCTCAGCAGTATCTCCTTCTATGGACGAGTTAACTGAGTTGATCAGACAGACAGGTTTTGGTAGATGTTGACCATTGGAGTGCAGCTTGCAATTCAGAAGATAACTGTTGTTGTGGAGCGTTCCTGTTGCAACTACTTTTCCGTCGAATGACTCAACCCAAGCACTGTGATCATCGAAGGTTACCAGTCTTTGTTTTGACGCTGCTGTTGAACGTACTGAGAAGAGAGAGCAGTTCAAATCTGGTACCAATAAACAGTTGCATAGACAGGCGTGCTGTAGGAATGAACCATCTGGGTAGTGCAGCTCCACTTGCATCTTTCCAACACCAATGGCCTTGACGATACGACCATCTCCCAAATAGATAGGTTGGTGTGGAGACAAAGCAACATAATCGGTGAGCACATCTCTTCTGTTTGTCATATGACTTGAGGCGCCAGAATCAACCACAACACGATCAGACTTGACATCATGGGACACTACTAACTCTTCAGCAGATAAGTGTGTATGAGCGAACGAAGCAGTTGCACTGTTGCACTCCTTCTGACTGTGAGCCTCCCTTTGAGCAGTTGGGCACTCACGTTGCATGTGTCCATAGCTATTGCATCTATAGCACTTGATACCTCTGTTGGCTTGAACGTTGTGCTGACCTCTACTTAAGTAACTGCTGCGTCCTCTAACACGACTGTTGTGATTATGGTTGACTCCTCTGGTGTATGCACCTTGGTTTCCTCTTCCTCTGCCTCTGTATGGCCTTCCGCCTCTGGCAGTGAACACGGCTTCACTTTGTTTTTCGCGGCTTGAACTAGGTTGCTTGTCTTTCCAGAAACTGACAATGTAGTCGCATAACTGGTTCATCGAGAGGTCCTCTGTGCTCAGCTGAACGGTGAGAGACACCTTTATCGATTCATAGTAGCTGGGTAGTAGAGCAAGCGTGGCGCTGACTTGTTTCTTGACAGCCACTGCTTCTCCTACTTGCTTCAGTGCCTCATACAGCTCAATTCGCTTCTTGAACCATGGACTTGGGTCATCTTTTGGAGACAGGAACATTTGAGCCAGCTTCGTTTCCATCGATAGGACATTGAACTGATTTCTTGACTCAAAGTGGTCCAATAGCGCTGCCCAAATGACGTGAGGATCAACTGGATCAGAAGGAATGAGATGAGTGAGTGTAGCAGAAATCGCAGGCAACATGATCCCGATAGCATGATACTGCTTCTCTTGGAATCCATAGACTTCTGCATCTGCTCCAGCTGTCGGCGCTGTGTCTGAACCATTGACCACTCTCCATAGTCCTTTAGCCATCATCACGCCCTGCATGACTTTCTTCCAGTGCACCCAATTAGACTCATTCAGAACTGGTATGTTGGCGCGATCTTCTGACATCTTTGCACACGTGTCACTATCCAATGTATGTAGTTGATTGCACGATACTTGCTATGAACAACTGAGTGGATCTTTGACACTTGAGATGACTTCACTGATCTTCTGGGCCCATAACCAATTGAAGGTATGGATCGTAGAACTGCGTGTATCAGTGAAGCACGTTGACTAGTAGGTTTACTCGGTGAGACACAACACAAGAAAGGGATAACAGCCGCACACAACACAACAGCACAAAGGAAGGGGAAGGAATTTAGACAAGTACACAATAAATGATCATCTGTCGCAACATTTCAACATTTTCTACATTTCCACAAAAAAATAACTTACACTAAAGATTTTTTTCGAACACCTTTGAGAGGCCAAAACACCCCCCCCCCTCCCCCCCTAACCGCACACTTTGGGTTTTGTTTGGCCAACTCATGCCTAACTTTTGTTAAAACATTAGCTTGGCAGGGCCTTTGCACAAAAAGTTATAAAGATTTTTCGAAAAAAAACGGAGTGGCATTTTGTGGAAATGTCGCAGTTTTCGGCGAATATTTCGGTAACCAGCTATGATCTGGAAACCGGAGTACCAGAAAATGAAAGGCCATTGGACCAGCTACAAAACCATATGCGAGTCGAGATCCTAGCTTAAGAAACGAATGAAGGGTGATCGTTTGAATGGAGGGTGTCAGAGCTATTAAAATGAGCCCGAAAATTGCTGCCGACCCAACTTTGAGGGGGTGTAGCTCCGGTTCTAGGGGGTTGCTGGTGGCCGGGCATGCACCGTTGGTCTTCGACTGTGCTCTATTTTAATAGATATAAATATCAGCCAGATCCGTGAGATGGCCCTGCTTGCCCCCCCTCTTCGGCACCAAAGCTGACTTTCTCGCAAAATGCATCTTAAATAATGAGCAATTTTTTGAATCACTTTCAACCGCGAAAAACGCTAAACATTTTCGTCAAAAATTGGGATATACTAAACTGGGGCACATTGTTAGAAAGCCCATTATCTCAGCTACACAATGCACCAAGCCGCTTGTCGATAGCTTGAGAATTGGGCGAATGGCAACCGTTTGAATGTCGGTCACCGGAAGTGGCCCGGCACATATTTCAAGATTTGTCGTGGTTGGGTCCCCCCCCTGGTCATTGTTAATGTAAACTTGGCAGAAATTTAGTACTCAATAATGCGTCGTTCAATCGAGATTCTTATTTTCGGTGAATTCTTTTCCTAACTCGGCCGGAAAGGGTGTACCACCCCCGCCCTGGGCACATACAGTACATGTACGGTACTGGCACATTCTGTATCGTTAGAAATGGAACAATTTTTATTTTAGATAAGAACATGGAAATTAATTACTGCTGTACTACTTAGAAAAGCCGGACACTATAAGAAATTCTTCAAAGTTTTAGTTGATTAACGCAAAAACAGCTTCCTAAACGTAATCATCATCGAACCTTTTCGATTTTTCTGGGTTAATTTTTCAGGTCAACATCGATGTTTTTCGATTTTTACAGGTTCAATAAGTATTGGGTATTGGGGAGAAAAACCCCAATACCCAATAGCTTGAAAAAACACCCGAATACACCCAATTCCCAATACCAGTTCGCACTCTATTTAAACAAAAATTTTTATTTGTTCCTCACTTTTCCCATGTGTTGGCTGTACATCTGCCTGCTTCTACGCATCATGTTCAGACCAACAACAAATTTTGTTTAGATTGGCTAACAAAAAGCTAGCTGACTTAGTAGTAGAGAATTTTATGAAAGACAACTCAAGCCAGTTAGGTGAATACAAAACAAAACAATGATCAAGTTATGTTACGAAAGAAGGCATCATAGTACAGTATCACAATCTGTGCGCCTTGTCATTAGCATTCACCAACAAAAAGTGTGAACTGGAAAGAGCTAAAGATGCAGTACCTTCACTAACCAAAGTGTCGGCATGCTTGCGCAGACAGTTCCGGCAGAACAAATGAGTGGAGTCGAGCTGACAGGAGAGCAGATCAGACGCCAGACAAACGTCGTCGCAACAGCACCAACAAACTCTCAGTTGACCATTGGCGCGAGCCACTGCAACTGCTTGTTGGCGATCAGCAGCTCGCTTCCACATCACGTCTACACCCAATTCAGTAATTACAGTTGACACCTATTTGCTTTGCCGAGCCAAACACCTTTGATCAGCTGTTCGTTCTGTATGAACTGAATCTCTTGAAAACACAGTTCGTCTAGGTCTGTCGGCCATTCGGTAGGCGGGCGTTCTCGGCCGTTAGAGAGGTACTGCGGCATGTTGAAGTTGCATCGTTTTCTGCGTCGTCCCTCAGCTGAACACAAGAAAATTTTAAGAAAAAACGCAACCTTTCAATCGGAGACCGCTTTTTTGGTGCCATACATGCAACAGGTTATCCGCCGAAGGGGGAGGGTGGTTGGGAGGAGTCTGAGTCCAAATTCTAGGGAGGGAATTGGGCACTAAAAATCGCAAAAATCGCCATTTTTCTGCTAAAAATGGTGAAAAAATCGCTAAATGGTCTCAAAAACAGCTAAAAAGTGCAGTTTTACAGACGATTTTCACACTTCTTGTGTCTGAAATTGCAAAAATTCACTCAAAAAATAACTTGCCAGAGAAATCGGAGGGGGTCGGGAAAATCGTCTTGGATGGGGTCCCATCCGGGAGGCCGTCTAGCCTAAGTCGGGTGGGTGGGGAGCAGACCCCCTTGTTACATGTGCGGTGCGAACTTACCATCGACAGGAGCCATCTGGTCAACAATTTCTCTGTAGGTCGGGTACAAATGATGTCGGTTGTATTCCAGCCGACGAGCGAGGAACTCTTCACGCATTGTTGGAAAGTAATTGAGGAGAAAAACCTAAAACAATATCGACTAGCTTTTTGGGCGACCTCTAGCCCGAAATTTTTATCTTAAAACAAATTTTACTACTAACTACCCCACCCGATTGCTGGCAACAAAAGCTGATACTTTGGTGCAAGCAGGGTTATCTGCAAAAAGCCTAACCGTTGCGTGTCGTGTGTAAAGTTCGGTGACAGTACGCGACAGATCGCTGAAGTAAGTCTGCGGGTCTTCCAATATTTTCAGAAATTCGCCAGCATCAAATCTGCTCGGGTCCAACAGTTCCATACGTCTGCGCTCACGTTGCTCCTTAACCAGTCGATCGCTCAATTTCGGGTAACTTGGATTGGACATCAGATCTGTAAGCTACGGTAATAACACATGAAGGGAAAACGAAAACCACTAACCACTGACAATCTGCTGGACGGTTCTCTGCTGCTGAGTGATCAATCTGAGCACAAAATGCGGATCTACGTTTGGGAATATCTCGGTGACTTGGCTCAGACAGAATCTCTCCTCTGCACTCAGTGGCTCGGCCAACTCTGACTCCACCGCGGCTTTCTCGCTCTCTCCTTCGTCGTCACCATCTTCCGCCGAATCACTGCTGTCCCGACCGAACGCCGCCGCGCTTTTGGCTTGTTTCACCTTCACCTGAGAGTCGACGTCTCTGCTCACAGCGAGAATCTTGCGTTTCGGAGCTTTCTGACCGTCGAGCAGCGCCTGGCAGGTGCGTCCAAAGCTTCGCTCGTTCTCCACGTAGACGGTCTGCAGTGTTGTCAGTGGCACCGAATCGAATGCTGCCTGCAGACGAGCCAAAGCGTCGATGTCGGTGGGAAAGATTTCCACCGGTTCAGAAAAGCCTGAAATGTCCTTCATTGATTGTGTTTTGTATGGAAGGCAGAAGGCACACAGTCGTTAGGGTAAAAAAATTAGAAGCCTTTTAAAAAAACCTTTTTTGAAGGCTCAAATTTTTTTCTAAAAATCAATATGCAAATTAAGGAAGCTTTCTTTGGAAGCAGCCAACATTTTATCCTGCAATCTGCATAATACTTCTTTTTGCACTGAGCCTAACAGCGACTGCTTATAAGAAATCCTTCCTTAGGATTCACCTATTTAAGATGCATTTTGCGAGAAAGTCAGCTTTGAGGGGGCAAGCAGGGCCATCTCACGGATCTGGCTGATATTTATATCTATTAAAATAGAGCACAGTCGAAGACCAACGGTGCATGCCCGGCCACCAGCAACCCTCTAGAACCGGAGCTACACCCCCTCAAATTTGGGTCGGCAGCAATTTTCGGGCCCATTTTAATAGCTCTGACACCCTCCATTCAAACGAGCACCCTTCATTCGTTTCTTAAGCTAGGATCCCGACTCGCATATGGTTTTGTAGCTGGTCCAATGGCCTTTCATTTTCTGGTACTCCTGTTTTCAGATCGTAGCTGGTTACCGAGATATTCGCCGAAAACTGCGAAATTTCCACAAAATGCCACTCCGTTTTTTTTTCGAAAAATCTTTATAACTTTTTGTGCAAAGGCCCTGCCAAGCCAATGTTTCAACAAAAGTTAGGCATGAGTTGGCCAAACAAAATGAGGGCCCCAAAGTGTGCGGTTAGGGGGAGGGGGGTGTTTTGGCCTCTCAAACGTGTTCGAAACAATTTTTTTTCTGCTAAGCTTAGTTGTTAGCATACTGTTATATGCAGTTTTGTGTGCTGAGTTCGAAAATGCGTTCAGTTTAGCTAGGTTCGCTCTGGATCGGGAGAAATTGGCGTGCAAAGTTGAGACCAACCCTTTTTACCGGCAGCCAAGGCTGCCGGTATAAGATTAGCTTTTCGTTAAGCGTGTAGGATGCAATTGTATCTTATAGCGTGTGCTCTCGGCGCCGTTCGGCTCGCTCGTTGTAAAGCTGCTAGCCTTAAGAGACTCCATCAGGAAGGAGAGTTTACTCGAACGGTCCGTTCTCAGTCATTTCTCTATCAATTTGGCTCAGACTTTCAGGATTTATTAAAAAGATAACTGAGAATCTATTGCGAAAGTTTGGCCCGAAAATTCCAAGTCCTGCTGGTTCTGTGGCCCGAAAACCCGCAACAGTTTACTGTGAATTGCAACTGAAAGCTGCTTTTTGAAAGAATAGCAAAACAGAAAACTGCTTTTAAAGAAATACTTGAAGAGTTTACGGTCTGGCAGATTTGTGTGAAAGACATAACTGATTTTTAAAGAACTACCTAAAGAGTTTACTGTCAGACAGGGCTGCCAGGTTAGGAGTTTTCCTCCTAGATCTAGGAGTTTTTGATTTGGGATTGGAGGAAAAATTTGAGATTGGAGTTAGGAGGGTTTTCTGGGCGTTTTTTTAATCTGGCTCGTAGTTTTTTATTTTTAGGAGTTTTCTGGGAGATTTTTTTAGGATTTTCAGCTTAATGTCTCTTACCAGAATTCTTTTGGATAACAAGGGAAAATTACTGTTTTTTGAAAGATTTGCATGAAGAATGTAGAATTCTTTCGAAGGGAAGGCTGCTTTTTGAAAGATTTGCCTAAAGCATGCCAGAATTCTCTGGAAGCGAAAGCTGCTTTTTGAAAAATTTTCCTAAAGAGTGCCAGATTTTTTTGGATTGGAAGGAAAGGGAAAATTCCTGTTTTTGAAAGATTTCCCAAAGAAATGCCAGCATTCCTTCGAAGGGAAAGATGCTTTGAAAGATTTGCCTAGAATGCCAGAATTCCTTTGGTTGGAACGGAAAATTCCTGTTTTTTCAAAGGTTTGCCTAAAGAGTGCCAGAATTCTTTGGAATCGAAAGCAGCTTTTTCAAAAGATTTGCCTAAAGAGTGCCAGAATTCTTTTGATTGGAAGAAAAATTGCTGCTTTTGAAAGGTTTCCCAAAAAGTAAGTCAGAAGGGAAAGCTGCTTTGAAAGACTTGCATAAAGGGTACCAGAATTCTTTGGAAGGGAAAGCTGCTTTTTAAGGATTTGCCTAAAGAGTTCCAGAATCCCTGAATTGGAAGGGAAAATTGCTGTTTTTAAGGATTTGCCTGAAGAACATACATGTGCATGGGGGGTGCCCAGAGGGGGACAGGGGGGATGAAAATAAAAATCTACCAAACGCTGTTAGAGGCTGCTAGAAAGCCTCCAGATGCATTTTTAAGCCACAGAAATCAATTTTGGCAACTACGCAACTATGCACCCTTCCTCAAGGCAACTACGCACCAAACCCGAATTTTTAAAAAAATTTTCCTGGAAAATTTGGATTTTTTGACAATGTTTCTGTCAGTGAAGTGGTTTTTTGGCAACTTTTTTGTCGAAAATTTGATTTTTACCGCAAATTTTTGAATTTTATCCGAAAATTTCGAATTTTCCGGAAAAATTTTGGGCAAAAATTTAAATTTCCCGCCAAAATTTGAATTTCCCACCGAAAATTTGTACCTATATCCAGGCAACTACGCAAGACCATCCCTCCCTGAGCCATCGACCATGCACATGTATGCTGAAGAATGTAGACTTCTTTGGAAGGTAAACTGCTTTTTAAAAGATTTGTCTAAATAGTGCCAGAATTCGTTGGAACCGAAAGCTAATTTTTGAAAGA
This sequence comes from Sabatieria punctata, assembly GCA_030248155.1. Classification (NCBI taxonomy): domain Eukaryota; kingdom Metazoa; phylum Nematoda; class Chromadorea; order Araeolaimida; family Comesomatidae; genus Sabatieria; species Sabatieria punctata. Next base: position 7,397 of record JASANB010000636.1, on the reverse strand, counting down.
TTTGCCTAAAGAGTGCCAGAATTCTTTTGGATTGGAAGGGAAGGGAAAATCCCTGTTTTTGAAAGATTTCCGAAAGAAATGTCAGAATTCCTTGGAAGGGAAAGATGCTTTTAAAGATTTGCCTAATGAGTGCCATAATTCTTTGGATTGGAAGGGAAAATTCCTGTTTTTGAAAGATCTCCCAAAGGAATGTCAGCATTCCTTGGAAGGAAAACCTGCTTTGAAAGATTTGCTTAAAGGGTGCCAAAATTCTTTGGAACAGAAAACTGCTTTTTGAAAGATTTGCCTAAAGAGTGCCAAAATTCTGTGGATTGGAAGGGAAAATTCCTGTTGTTGAAGGATTCCCCAAAGGAATGTCAGAATTCTTTCGAAGGGAAAGCTGCTTTTTTAAAGGAGTGCCAGAATTCTTTGAAATGGAAGTCAAAATTGCTGTTTTTGAATCTTTGTTTAAAGAGTATCAGTAATTTAAAAAAATGCTTTTTTGAAGGATTTGCCTAGAGTGTCAGAATTTTTTGGAAGGGAAAATTACTGTTTTTAAAAGATTTGGCTAAAGAGTGTCAGGACTTGTTGAAAAAGAAAACTGCTTGTTGTTTGAATGATTTGCCTAAGACGATTTCTGTGAGGATTTGCCTATGAGGATTTCATAAAAGGAAAACTGATTTTTGACAAATCTGCGTTAGAGTGTCAGAATTGCTTGATAGAGAGAACTGCTTTAAACAAGTTACACAAAGGGTTTTCTGTCAGAACGAATTTGTACAGGACAGTACTAATTTATTCTCCTGGAAAGCCTACACCATGCAAAGCACAGTACACAGAAGCAAGAGAATCCTCTGAAAGAATTATCTCAAGAGTTTACTGTCAGCAAGACTTGTTTGAAAGAGAAAACTGCATCTGAAAGAATTGCACAACCACTTTCTTCAAATAAAAGTTTACTGATGTTTCCCTCTGCTGCCGGTCTAATTTTGTAAAAAATTTCCAAAAAAAATCTGTCGCTGCCTCTAAAACTGAGAGGATCTTTAAAATGTACAAACTATCTAAAGTTTTATACACTCATTTTGAAGAACCGTCTTGTTCTTGACTGGAACTACTCGCCGGTATGACCATTAACCGCGGTGCAATGCAGTTTTTCTTATGTAGTTTTTGCTGTTGATTCCGAAGATAACTTTATTTTTGCTCTACGTTGCCTACTTTTGAAGATATCGGCATTTTTATGGTTTGGGAAGAAAACGGCTGCACTTGCTATAACATGCTCGTTTGAAAGGTGACTCAATTCAGTCGCATCTAGGGCACAGAGCCATAAAAATTTATATCAGCTAATGCAGTTTTTGCCGCTGATTACGAAAATGACATCTGTTTTTCAATCTGACTGCTCCTGATCTACTTATGTAACTTTTATGCCCTGGTACTCAGACCATACATGTAACAGGGGGGTCTGGGGGGGTCTGCCCCCCCACCCGACTTAGGCCAGACCCCCCGGATGGACCGGACCGCGGTTAATGGCCATACTGGCGAGTAGTGCCAGTCAAGAAAAAGGGTTGGTCTCAACTTTGGACGCCAATTTCTCCCGATCCAGAGCGAATCTAGCTAACCTGAATGCATTTTCGAACTCAGCACACAAAACTGCATATAACAGTATGCTAACAACTAAGCTTTGCAGAAAAAAATTTTTTTCGAACACATTTAAGAGGCCAAAACACCCCCCTCCCCCCTAACCGCACACTTTGGGGCGCTCATTTTGTTTGGCCAACTCATGCCTAACTTTTGTTAAAACATTAGCTTGGCAGGGCCTTAGCACAAAAAGTTATAAAGATTTTTCGAAAAAAAAAAAAAAACGGAGTGGCATTTTGTGGAAATTTCGCAGTTTTCGGCGAATATCTCGGTAACCAGCCACGATCTGGAAACGGGAGTACCAGAAAATGAAAGGCCATTGGACCAGCTACAAAACCATATGCGAGTCGGGATCCTAGCTTAAGAAACGAATGAAGGGTGATCGTTTGAATGGAGGGTGTGGTGTCAGAGCTTAAAATGAGCCCGAAAATTGCTGCCGACCCAACTTTGAGGGGGTTGCTGGTGGCCGGGCATGCACCGTTGGTCTTCGACTGTGCTCTATTTTAATAGATATAAATATTAGCCAGATCCGTGAGATGGCCCTGCTTGCCCCCTCTCTTCGGCACCAAAGCTGACTTTCTCGCAAAATGCATCTTAAGTAACTCTAAAAACAATTTTCGGTGAAATTATGCAGTTATAGGTAGCGATCGACCGTAAACGGACCGGAAATACCCCAGTTCCGCGGAACCGGAACTTTTCAGCGGAGGCTAAAAATTCGAAATTGCTCCCAGAACTAAAAAATTCTAGCTGAAAACTGCAAAAGACAGTTACATGGTGCTTTGCTAAGAACTGGTAGAACTGCTATGAAACATTACTGTTTTAGATGTCCAAGTAGTGTTTACATACTGTTTAACTACCAAAAACACTGATTTAGTTTTAGTTTACTGATTTCTCAGAGAATCCTACATTCCCATACAGTTCTTTTGGCCTTCAAAAAATCCTAATAACAACTGTGATAAGGATCACTTGAATCCAGTTGAATGTGGGCGTCGTCAGATGCTTCAGACAGATTGTCGGGAAGGCCGTCAGAGTGGACCGGTGAGAGGGCCAGTTCGACCGTTGAGTCCGTCATCTCTACGTCCTTCTCTTTCGCTTCCTGCTTCTCTGTTGCTACAAATCAACCGTAACTGACTGCTCGTTCGGTCATTCTGACTCACGCAAACCATGAATCGGTCCTGGGCAGAGCAAGCTGATTAACTATGTAAGAGTGAGATGAGATTTCTATGTGATACAATTGGCCGAGAACTAATACAAACTTTGAAAAACTAGGTTCAGAGAATATCCATTACCGCCCTGACATGTCACCATGAAATTAATGGCATGGACCTGTTTTCATACATGTACTAGGGGAGTTACTCCCCCAGCTAGAAACATACCTTTTGTGGTTTGACTGGTTAGCAGGGGTGGAGGAGGAGGAGGAGGAGGCAGACGACAATTGGCTGCGGGATCGTCGCGCCGCCCAGTCGCTGGCGACTGCTGTGAACCATCTGCTGAAGTAACATTTACACCATTCAATCAATAAGCTCAGCACAGGAAGGGATGGAGTTTTGGCCCTTCCCATTTACGAATGTCGAATGTGATCATTAGACTCGCCAGGCGAAGGGCTTTCAAATGATATATGACACGACCATTTTTGGACAATTTTGAAATTTTGGAATTTTGCTAAAAATAATCGATAATAGATATTTATCGATAGAATTCGTTAATCTATAATTAATTATGATCATTAAACACATTAATTTCGGTTTGGGATCGGTTCCTGATTCCCCCCAGCTACACCTAATCCCAAATTTTTTTCGATCCCATTTATTTCGCCGGCCCTAGCTCGACTGGAACCCCCTACACGCAGGTTTTTTATTTCACAATTTTGTAGCGCTAGGGTAAACCGGGGCTACTTTGAACGAATAACGTTTTTTTGAAATTTCAAGCGTACGGATTCAGGTCTTTTAAGCAAGCTAGAATGACCATTCATAATGCAACCGAAAGCTTGAAGTGTGCTCTTCAAAATGATGTCGGATAGAATGTTGTACGCTCAACCAAAGACGAGTGTGACCAAGTTTTTTTAAAAAACACATGGGTGTTCAAAGTAGCCCCCGATGTGGGGCTACTTTGAACACCGTGTCTAAAATTCATTCAGTCAGATAAGATAGGCAAAGGGGCATACATGTAATACGTCCGGGCCGGCCTGAGGGAGGAGGTAAGGGGGGCCTCTGTCTGGAGGGCGTTCAGGGGCGGTTTCGCTCAGGAAAGGGGTACAAAGTTTCAAAAATCTCAAAAGACGCCTGAAAATGGGTTTTAGCACGTTTTATAGGCTAAAAATCGCTAATTTAAGCTGAAAAATAGCGTTTTTCAGCTAAAAACAAACAAAATACAACAGCAAGGGTCTCTAAAAACACCGAGTTCTCTTAAATGACAGCAGCGGAAACACTAAATTCAGTTACAAAAGGCATTCTATGCGAATTTTAAGCTTGAATTAGTGATTCCTAAGCTAGTTTGTTAGACTGGAGTGGTGTGGAGAGTTGTACTGGAGTGGAGCCGCTTCTAATATTTGTATGTTGGTCTGGGAAGGTCTTCCTAATTTTTTTCCTTGGGGTGTTGGGTAGGGAGGGGCGAGGGGGTTTACATTTCCAGCTGAGTGGTAACCACCAAACCCCCTAACCACAGAAGCCGAGAATATGCAGAGAAGACAAGGAAATCAGATTTATAAGGGTGTTCAAAGTAGCCCCTTCTCTTCTTCACAGCATAGAAAAAGTTCAGTATGAAATAGCTAGACGATAAGCACACTATTGTAAAGAGAATGGTCTGGGGAGCAAAACAGTGTAAAACTTGACTACTTTGGGACATTGGAACCTAAAGTTTTCTCGTCGTAAAGTTTTCGGCTGTTAAGATACCGATATTTTCAAGCAACATAGCACTGGCAAACAGCAACAGATCCCTTACTATTTGGTAGTGTCGTGTAGCCTGGAGTCTTTGGCGATAAACTAGCGCAACCAGAGGCCAAAAAGCGAACCGCGAGCGCCATGCGGCGCAAAAAACGCGCAAAACTCACGCCTGTTCAAAGTTGCCCCCCTGTTCAAAGTTACCCCGGTTTACCCTATCGATTTGCTACAGCTTGGTATGAAGCATTTGCTGGCATACTACTGAGAGTTGGGATTTCCTATGGTATCTATATGTAGCAAATCGATAGCGCTAAAAAATTACAAAATAGAAAAAACTGCATAGGGGAATTTGGGCACATAATAAACTCCAGGATTACCGGCCAAAGTTATAAAATCCATCCGTCTGCTCAAACTAAAGCTGGAAGCAAATTCCGGTTTTTTACTATCTGTTTGCTAATCTTTTGATTACAATGAAAATTAGTAAGTAGTAGATAGAATGTTTTGTTAGTAGTAACTAGAGATGCAACCGTAATCCGGTATTATCCGGTATATACCGGATAATCCGGTATTTTTTAGCTCACAAACACTATCCGGTATCCGCTATCCGGTATTTTCTACGTATTATCCGGTTAAAATACCGGATAATACCGGATAATCCGGTATTTTTTCAGATCCGAAGCACTATCCGGTATCCGGTACCCGGTATTTTTCTTTACGGTTGCATCTCTAGTAGTAACTAACCTTTCGACATTTCGTTGCAGCCTCACCCGAATTTAACCAATTCTCCTTGCTAAATTACTCTGGCGTCGGAGGATGGTGGTAACTCTGCACAGAAATCTGAATGAATCAAGAGAAGAAGCAAACAATTTATTTCATTCGTCTTTCTATTTCAACATGCCCCCTTCTTCGCGCAGACCGTCTCTTGCGCCAAAAAAATTGCCAAAAAAACACGACCGAATGTGGTATCGAAAAATTGCTCCCGAGTGGAGATTATTATTCTATAAACCAAACTCTAATTACGCATTGTAAATACAGATTTGCCTCAGATTACGCGTTTTTGGCCTCGAACCAACGGTGACTGTTATCAACGCATCAATTAGTAGTAAGTTAAAGTGTATTCGTGCGTGTTTCTTTCAGGCTATCTGCTATGTTTTTTTAAACATATGCCCTTGACCAACGAGTATATGGAAGTACCGATGGCAATTGCTAATAAGCGTACATATAACAACAGACGTGAAAACCACGGAACCGTACCAAACAAAAATGATACGAAAATTGGTCGACACCTAAAACACTAGTCTGCGCAATCTATGGCTTGAACCAACAAGCATATACAATTTTGTTTTGAGGTAGGTTGACATGTAACGGCAGCCAGCGCCGAAATTTACACTCGTATTACCCTTACTGAACTTGTAGTTGCAGAACCGTAGAAAAGTACAGACGAAACCTTAAGGATAATTACAACGCATATGAACACCGGGACCGGACAGACCAGTAAAGAACCCATAAAGGGCCACATGAGAGGCAATCACCGGGGACGAACCCCTACTACATGTACATATGTCTCTAACGCTGGGTGCATGGCAGGCCGCGTTGCTACCAGTACACTACAGACGGAGGCCTTAAATTAAATAAGGAGCGAAACGATATAACAGAAATGAACTTAGGACACTACTATCACTGTTCGAGCCACAATAGTCAATATTCGAAACATAGTACACTTTTCAGACGTGTAAACGTGTAAATGTAAACTGCAAATGTTTGTCGGGTTGCCTTGAATTACACAGATTACACAGTCATGTCTCGTTAATCCGGATATTCGGCTTCCGGACAAAATTTAGCCATGTCCCAATTTTTCCTCTTGTTATATGTCTCGTTATTCCTGATAAAAAATTTGCGGTACCAACTTCGAAATCTGTGTGCGTGTGGTAACAAGATTCGGTAATCCGGACTTAGTTAATTTAGGCAAAATCCATGCGTTGTTTTTCAAATCAGACATGAATTTTTAATGAAATGATCCTTTCTGTTGCGTCAGATTGTGATTTTTTGCCTTTTAGGGGCTACAATCAGCTGAAATAAGCTCTTGCTTTTCATGAGGAGATACTGTACTGCTACACCATCTATGCGCAATTATCAGAAAGTTGCCATTTAGTACTTCGACCTGAAAAACGGTGTTTTAGCGCTAATTCGTTATTCAGAAAATTAGCAATTTGGACAAAATTTGCCGGTCCCAACTTATCCGGATTAACGAGACATTACCGTATTCAATTTTTTATGCTCCAGTACATTTTTTACAGACTAGTGATTTTCCCCTCAGTTCTGCCGCAATTGGCGACAACTTCACAAGTTTACTACAGAGTATTAGGCGCGTGCGCGCTTACATGATTCGACGATAATCAGAATATCTCTACACACACATTGAACAGCTGAGCCAAAGCGCAAGCTTATGTGTAAGGAAAGATTGACCTAGGCCTGATAAGGTAGAAGAACAAAAATCTAATCCTCTGTTCCAAAAATTTATTCACCGGCAGCATGCCACTTGAACTGTATTCATAACGCAAACGTTATGTTCGCGGTATCGAAAAAGCGTAGTCGGTTAACATCCCCCAGACCACCAGCGCCATCACATTATTAATTAATTACAAAAAAGTTAAATCCGAAGAGGCTTCGGCACTGTCGCGGTTTAGGGATCTTTTCAAAGTTTGGCTATACTCTTCCACTTTGGTATGCTAGTTTACAAGAACTGTCTGTAAACTATTTTACTTTGGCTGACTTTTGGCTACTAGTTTACTTTAGATGACTAATGCATCTGTTTTACTTCAGCTGCCTTTTTGTCGGCGCCCGCCGATTTCTTCGCAACCGAATTCGACGCCCAGCCGTGGGAACTGCCGCGAAGCCCACCTAGTTTAC